>JAECUM010004320.1:0-88729 GCA_016617855.1 Megalonaias nervosa | reverse complement strand
TTACGAATGAAAGAGAGTACGTGATGGGAAACATCTACGCTGGCCACACAAGTGGTAGCTGACCAGATTTTAAACGACGTGTGTGACTAATAAAAAGACAAACATGAACTTTGTCCTATTTGATTGTTTGTTACTTTGTTTGTTTTAGCTTTTTCTTAAAACTGAACATTTAATGTAGAGTGAAAGAAAATGGAATTCTTTTATGAAATGTAAATAAGTTGTATATGAAAGTGGGTTTTTTTTGAAGGCATGAACTTTAATTTTAAAAGTAGTTTACTAGAACCAAGAACTAAATAACTTGTAAATAGGTTTGTTCAATGTCCAAATTTGTATGTATTAAATGAATAGTGCTTAGACCATAGCACAGGCCAGAGGGCCCATGTATATAATTGAATAAATGTTCTGTACCCATACAATAGTGTTTTCTTATTGGAGTCTCTATTCTGTCTCTGAGTCTTTGTTTGGGACATCTCTGTCCTCTTTTCTGTGTGTTTGGATATGTATTTGTTTGTTTCTGTATGTCTATGTTTGTCCCTATCAACCCTTTGTCCCTACAAGTACATTTCACCCTATAAATAGTTTTGACCCTATAAACCCCATGATGTTACCCATGTTCAATTCCCATTGACCTCCAGGTGACATTCCCATGTTAAATTCCCACTGACGCCAATTTTGATATACCCATTTTTAACGTTAAGTCCCACTGACGCTAAAGTGGCCCAATCCCTTGTCTCTATGTTCAATTCCCCATTCGCTCCATGTTAAATTTCCCCATGTTAAATTCCCCTTGACGCCAAAGTGGCCCACGACCTTTTTGACTGGGATTTCCATTGACACTAAAGTGGCCCCAGATACTACTTCTGTGGCATCCCCATCTTCTCGCCTCACAGCAAGTGAGTCCTGTTTTGTCTCAGCCAGGAGATATTTCGGCCACTCTTTTGCCCCTCGAGTCTGTCCCAGAGTAATGGGGATAATAGTGGTCTACTTGAGGTCTTTAGAGATTCTCATCCTCCATTATTGCAACGTCTAGTTAATGCACAACGTACTCACATATTTTCTTAAAAACCCTATCCCTTAGTTTGTAAGGGATTACTCGTCTGGGTCTTAACCTTAGCTTAGAGAATTTGAAGCTCATATCTTTCGTCGGCTTTGTGTGCGTATGGATGAATTGCCTCACTCGAAGTTAATGCTCAGTTGATGTCCTTCATAGCGGGTCTTGTGATTACGACTTCGTTGTTGGTTTGCTTGTGCCTCTCTCTTCTAAGAACTCTGAACGCAGCGGAAGATCCAGTTTCCCTACTGTGACATCAGTTGCGTTCCATTTCCTGTCTCGTAAACTGGAAATAGCCAATCCGGCTGTCTGCTCGGAGAACTCTGGCATCCGATTTTGGTTAGTGTCCCGAATTCCACTCCTTGATGTACACAGACGCATCATATTCAGGATGGGATGTTGGCCTGGAGTCAGAGAGAAAATTCTTAAGGGACTTCGGTATCGGGATGAAGCGACCATTCATATAAGCAATCTAGAAATGAGAGTAGTGCTTCTATCCCATCAGGGATTCGTCAGCTTCATAAGGTGTACTATGGTCGCTATGGACAACACTTCCGTAGTAGTGTACCTCAGGAATAAGAGAGGTAAACGTGTGTTTTTTTCTTCGCATGTAAGTTTGTAACCTCTTTCAACAAGAGACATCGGAGATCACTTTTCAGATTCCACCATATTCCAGGCAAACGATTATCCTGGTAGACAACCTGTCATGGAATCATATCTACGCCAGTCGCTAACATGGGCGCCTTTTCAAATGTAAGGGAGACCAATAACGTTCGCTCTGAGACTGAACAAGTTCCCAGTTTGTATGTCATCAGAGCCATATCAGAGAGTGAGAGTCTGGGCGGTGGATGCTTTCAGTCTGAAGTGGGATCGTCTTCCCATCTTTTTAAATTAATTCTGCTGGATCCCCACATACCAGCTCATCTTGATAGCCAACAGCCCCTCCGGTGGCCAAAACGATTGTGATTCAACGCTCTGTTCGACTTGTCCTGTGTGTAGACGATTCTAGGACATCACCACAGAAGAAAGGACCTGCTGTCGCATTGCAGGGGATCTCTCCTATACAACATCTCGCAGATTTTCTACCTTCACACTTGGTTCATCTAGTGAGATCGATCTGCCAAGATTTCGAGCAGGATTACCAACTGCATCGCCCAGGGTAGAAGGCAATCAGCTTCCAAAGTAGGGAATCGTTTGTAATTGGTTTGGTAGTAAGTGCGTTGATCCCGGCGATTCTGTTTTAAAAAATGAAATGTATAATCAAAAGCCAATATGCGTTCTACTTACAATGGAAGTAATTTGTACAAACAGTGTTAAGTAGGTGGTCCCGCTCTCTTACATATATAAAGCGGAGATTTACATAGTTGGCAAATACATTAGGATGGCTGGGCTTTGAATTAATCTGGCAGTCATTCATTTACACGAATCAGATCGTTGACTATAATACATTTGCTCGCAGAAGGCTATGCTTTTCTCTCAGTTTTAGCCATCATTCTTTCTATGATGGTTTGAATGTATACTTAATTCGCTATTTAAATTTTGTGTATATTTGTTCAGCATGCTGATGGAACTATCTGCATTTAATCGTCCTTCCATGCTACGTACACATGTGTTAGTATCCAAGCCTGTAAGGATGTAAAAGTACGCTATTGATCTCCACCAAGCACATTGATTACGAAATAAGAAGTCCAAACAACGTTGGCATAAGGTATTTATACGTTTTATCTCGTTTGGTGATTTTGATTCCCCACACTTATATCATTGTATCAACTCCGTGTATCTCAGTAATATGATTTTATCAGCATGGCGATGTTTCAGTAGTAAGGTATATATTGGATGTGGCACAGTTTATGGACCATCTCACTGAAAATCCATTAGTAAGAAATGTTGCCCATCCATTGTGATTTATATTCGTGTTCTAAGGAAAAGGTCCAACAATGAAAAGAAAACTAATTAATAATTTACTCATTTTTGTTTTATTTGTCCTGCGTGGACGCAACCCACGCCAAAAAGTCCTAAAATTTTTTAAATTAACTAATAGGTCAAACTCCAATTAAGTATCCATTTATGTTGTCACGGCTTTTCTCTAGCCATTTCAAACTCGGTGTATGACGTATCAATAAAGAATTTAACGTCATAAATGAGAAGTTTTTGCAGGCATCCAATCTAAAGAACTGTTGACATAGATATAAAACAGATGTAACAGTTCTACCCATTTGTCCATTTACGGACTAAGTTTCCTTCTGGTCCCACCTAAAAAACCTTACACCAACCTGAACCATCAGAGTATATTGCACGACGAATTTTATACTTACTGTACTATGGACGTTAAATAATTAATGTACTTTTTCTATTTGAAATAATAACTTTAAGAAAAGATTATTTAACATCAAGACCCTTGCGTACGACATTAACAAATTTGGTTGCCATAGGTTCTAGAAAATTTCATTCGAAAGTCGATCATCAGTGTTCGGAGATGATTGTTTTAGGAACAATTCTTTTTGTTGTTGTTATTGTAGGCGTAACGCCATATTTCAGCACATGATAGGCTGTGCATGGCAGCCAGTATATATGACGGAGGAAGAACCCAGGGAAAACCCGAGAAGAACCACCGACCCAAGGGAAGCTAGTGGCAAGCTTTCTGATACCCACTTTGACTGAGCCCGACTCTCGAACCCCGCGGACAGAAGTAAGACTACTCTGCCACACAAGGCCCCGTTTAATATTTAAAATAAATTCACAAGTCAGATAAGGTAAGCAAATAAATAAGAAATTATCAATGATTCATCAACTACTTCAAGCGTTTGTTTAAGATTTACTCTTCAATTCCTGTTACCTGCAAAAAATTGTCCATGTTTGTTTATTTTGTTGTTGTTGTTGTTCTTTTCTCCTTTTTGAAGGTTTTCGTTTTCTTTCTAGGCGTGCGTGTGTGTGTGTGTGTGTGTGTGTGTGTGTGTGTGTGTGTGTGTGTGTTTAGTATTATCATCTGGTGGGGTATACCAAAATTTTTGCCATTTGGAATGTCAAGAGTCTATTGTTATGTTTTTCGTTCAAATGTAAAATCTCTGAACATCTCGTATCACAATTACACTCACAGAATTGAATACACACTGAAATTAATCTTACTTACAAATTTACATCGTCAACCCTGAACAGAATATTTGTATTTCTTACATTTGGTCCTTGTTACCAAATTATAACTTTTAGCAGATATTTAACTGAATACAGTTTGGAACCGAATGCATAACTTGTGTTCGGTGTTTTTCATCCAGGCCTATACCTTTTCTCTTGGAGAGAGAGAGAGAGAGAGAGAGAGAGAGAGAGAGAGAGAGAGAGAGAGAGAGAGAGAGAATCATTCGTCTAAACTTCGCATCACGCTAGTATTTGTGCTCTGGACGAACTGATGAATTAAAACTTTCAACATGTTTTTACGAAACATTATTATTATACTGTAAAGTCAGTGAGCAAGATATGCCTATATGTCTGCGCAAAAGAGACACAGGATGTGGCGGGGGCAGTCTGTCATTTTGAACACAGAAATGACTATCAAATGCACCTGTTCTCCTATTTTGACGTCATATATTCACATACAATATATGGTACTTCAAACGTAACCATCCTGTGGAGACTTTACCAAACTGATGTCTTTCTTGTTGTACATATACTTTGCACAGGTAAACACATTTGGGGAGTAGATTTTATAACACGTGTTATCATTCTATCAACAAATTAACAGCTGACCAGTGCCGTATAGTTACATGCAATGGACACGTCGACTTCAAATGTATCTTTCTGGAAATCTTTCATGAGTCATATATAGCTTTGATCAGAAAGTTTTCCATTCCGAAATTACAATCGGATACCAAGATTTGGAACTTAGTTAAAATGGCATTTTCTCCCAGCACAATGCTAATAATGAAGTATTATTTGATTCTAACCACTTTGTCTCGTGTTCGATTCGTGCTTTTATTCATTTGTTTGTTTTGTTTTCATAAACACGCGTGGTTACATCTGTATATAGAAATAAAGCTATCAACATAAACCTTTTGATGATGTTTTTCCCGATTTCGGCATAGTAACGTTACGATGTGGGCATAGTATTTTGCGGGTAAACTGGTTGGTATCGTTTATGAACAACACACAATGTTAACAAAATTTGTAGACGTGTTAGATCTTGACCGGAGAACAAACAGGCGTTCTTGTTCATATCCATTGTGTACCCAAATCAAATTTACTTGCACTGAATTTTAACTTTACGATCTATTTATGATGATCTGTTCTGCTTTTACCAGTAATTGCACTGTCCATCGATTAGGCACAATACTCCATCACTTGAGTGGTAATTGGCAGGCCAATAAGCGGCATAAATTTATTCAAACTGCACTTTTACATGTTTCCAAATTGGTTATTAATAATGTTTCATGACATGAAAATATTAAAACATTTCATGGACCATTCACGTACCACTTCACAAAAATAGAGTGAGGAAATGCAGCTTGAATTTATATATTGAGTTATAAAGAGATAAAGTAGTAATGTATATAAAGTGGGCTACATCCAACGAATCTCTTGCCTACTTGTTTACTCTCTCTCTCTCTCTCTCTCTCTCTCTCTCTCTCTCTCTCTCCACACACCCACACTCACTCACCCACACCCCCGCCATGTGGCCATCGTGATGACCAGTTCTTGCCATTACGATGTACAGGACTTAATGCTGCCTATGATATCGATATAGGGTCTCCTAGGTTATGTTATAAATGCTTCTGCCGAAATAAAATGAAATGTTTTATGTGACCTAGTGGCCAATCTTGCCACTCAGGCCCCTTTTGTGAACTCTTACATGAAGGCCAGTCTAATATGATATACTTCTGTACGAATTTTTCTATTATTCTGCTTTATTGTCATGAGGATCGTCGTTGTTATCGTGATCATTTTGTTTGTGTGACAGTCATCCAATCTCACTCCTCAACAAATTGTCTACTGTAACCAATGGACTTACAAAGCAATGACACATGTCGTGCTTCCAGTTGTGTTTATGTGTAATTGCTTTTGGTATCAAAGAAACCACTACCATCAACCAATTTCATATTTTCAGCGCAAACCGCGATAATTTACTATCTTCTGAGAATGAAATGGGATATTAAACAGACGCGCTTTTATAAAAGCAGAAAAGATAGGTCTATTTTTTTCACGTAATTGATTTAGAGTCCAAATTGAACAAAACAGAATATTTGCATTCATCTATCCGTCTTTCATTTTTATGTCCAACATACAGTGTTTAGATAAATAATATAAGAAAGTGAAAGCCTGATTTTTAATTCCCTTGGAGGAACAGGATTACCAATGTGTTTGCTATAAAAATGCTGATGATGATGGTGCAGAAATATTGCCATTGTATCGTAATGGTAAACAAAGAAATCATTAAAAAATATAGCCAGGCAAAGAATCTTTGAAAATTTAGTATAATTAATCCGTACGGTAGGATTTGAACTTCGAGTAGGATTTATCCATAAAGCATGGAGTTGTTGTTCATGAGGTAACATTTATATCAAATGAAATAAGGTATAATCATCAGGTAGCATTTATATCACATGAAATAAAGTATAATCATCAGGTAACATTTATATTACAAGAAATAAAGTATAATCAGAAAGCTTTATTGGGTTCAATCACTTTATATTTTGGAAATAACAAGCATAATTTATGTAATGAATGAAATTGTTTTTCTTGCTAAATTTTTTTTTTTATAAAATTTATTTTAGAACTAACAAACTTAATTTACAAAGCAAATCAATCTTTTCTCCTTAGAGAATCTGGTGTCTAAATCAACTAGTTTTTTTTATAGATAAAATCTCTTTCATGCATTGCATATTTTAATTTAATTATGTTCGCGATAGTCTGAACCCGATAATGGCATTATGAACTTGATTCAGAGTTTTCGCATTGGCTTACACAATGACATACCTTCTAAATTCAATTTCGATATAAACTTTTTCTAGATTTGTGCTGGTCATCCTATTGTAATTTATTTATTTATTTATTTATTTATTTAATTCGAGGTTGTAGATTCCATCTCAAGGAATTCGTCTGATGATCAATATTTAGAGTTTGCACACAATCTCTTGCCCACCTGATGTACTCGCTTATAACTTGAACCCAACTGCAAAAGTGCAAACAACATAGACCTTGGTCTGCCGTCACATAATGCGCTGGCAGATCAGGGTCTATAATGTTTGTTCTACTGATTTCTTCTAACAAATTGCTTAGATCCAAATCAAAAGGTGCATTATGCGACTACAGATCTGGGTCTGTGCAGTTTGCAGTCTGACTACACATGTAAGCGAGTACATGTTGTTCTCCATTGTACAAATGTCAGTCTATATACGTTACATGCCAAATACACCTGAGCAATTTTGAGGAATTCTCCTTATGTTGGGTCTGTTTGGCTCTATACATGAAGAAGAAAAATAATTATTTAGTTCGATAGTCCGTGCTGTAAGATATAGCTCTCACGAGGAGACTATACGATACTTTTAGGCCTTAAAACTGTAAAAAGGAAATATAAGTGTTTTCATTGCTCTCGTGTAGTTTCATGTATGCGCCAAGTAAAAGACATTTGCTGTATATATACGGTGTGTGAACAAAGCAAGATATGCGACAAATGTAATATTTTATGCTAATGTGCTAATGTTAATATGTTCCATGGTCTAAACGTTTAGGCATGGATCTGGAAAACAACTGGACTTAAAGCAAATGTAAGTTCATTTAGAAATTAATTCTATGGGGGTTTTTGCTCCCTTTTTGCTTAAATATGAAATTTCACGAATTGCTGGGGAAACAATTTGAGCGTGAATGCACCTGTCAATATGCGTATTAATTTAAAATTTTCATTGAAATCAATTGTTGTGATTCAACCTGCCTTTTTTGCTGTGTTACACAGTACAACGCAGCGTATCCATGTCCCGATTGGATCGAACGGACTCCCACAATTTGTTGATGTTGTTCTTGTTGTTGCTATTGTTCTTGTTGTTTGTTCTTGTTGTTGCTGTTGTTCTTGTTGTTGCTGTTGTTAATTTTAACAGAAGTAATTCTTAATTCATTAATATTGATTATCCAGGGAAACGCGTACACCCCCTCCCCTCCAACCCCACCCCCGATGTGAACGATGTATTAAAATAATTTTCTTATGAGATCGGATAATAGGTGTTTTACTGTAACTACGTGCAATGTTTGCCACTAAGAATGTTTTCTTTTTGTGAATTCCTCAGACATCTATTTTGTTTGACACTGTACAAAGAAACTATGTAAGACTTGTCTAATTAAAGCGTTATAAGATTTGTCTAATTTAACCTTTGTCAGACTTGTCTAATTTACGCTTTGTCAGACTTGTCTAATTTACACGCATTATATGGAGAAACAAGTAGCAATTTAAGTACATGCATTTATCACTCTAGAATATTTTTAGTACAAAACCGCAATGTAGAAAACATAATGGTTTGAATGGCATTCATTTTCTAAAAAAAAAGAGTTGTAATGGGGCTCAACAGCAGCTTCAACAGTAATTATTGTATATTTCATAATATTTTTATTTCAACTGCAATTTGCATTCAGACAGTTGACTTATGCAGTCATCTTATAATACCCCTGGTTATAGGGTTATATTTTTATGCCCTCTTATCATAACCCTAGTTATAGCTATGCATTGATACACTTTACTGATAAAAATAAAAAGAAAAGAAAGTTAATCCAGAAACTAAAATATCATCTTCAACAAGACGTTAAATGTTGAGTAAAAAGGTTCGTTTCTTTTATTCATTGTTAATTTAAAAATTTACGAGGTTACTTTATGGGGTATGAAATTTATCAGAATAGAAGCAATTCAAATAGATTTTGTAAACGATATATTAACGTACCATGTACTGTGAATAATTATGTCAGTCTCTGTGACTGTGGACGATACCCTCTGAGTTCAGCTTTTATGTTCAGATACGTGAATTACTGGACTAAAATTACACTTATGCCGACAAGTTGATATCCTTTCCATTGTTATATTATTTCAAAGAAACTGGGTAATGCCGGAAAAAGCACATGGACCAGTAAACTTACAAATTTGTTATTTTCTCATGGGTTTGGTTATACTTGGTTAGCGCAAGAAATTGGTGACAGAAACACGTTTCTAGCTCTGTTCAGACAACGTCTATTTAATTCCGCATTACAGAAAGGGTCAAGTAATGGAGGCGATTCTGCAAAAAGATGTATATCATAGTCAGTAAAAGCCGTTATTGGAGATTGGGAGCTATTTAACATTAGATCTGAATTTCATTTTCAGACATATACACTTGCATCGTTTCAATGTTCCAAACATGATTTTATGATTAAACGGGGAAGACACACTAAAATTGAATATAGAGTGCGCAAACTATGCCATAAAAATTATCATGTGCAGAAGATTAATAGAATTTTGTATGTATATATGTACCAACTTAAGACGGAATATCTCGACCAGATGTGTTATGTCCTCCTTTCAGTGGATAAATTTAAAAGCTAATATCCAGTCAGAAAATCAGTCTAATTACAAGTGCTTCAAAGGTTCTGTACTTTAGTTTTAAACTGATGTTCAAACGTATCGATATCGACATCTAACCACGTGTATTTTACGGCGCATCAAATTCTAACACGTGCTGATAGCTATTGACCCGTCTATGGCAAAGGTGCGGGTTCCATGTAGTTTACAATGCGCACTTGCAACTTGTCGGACATGGATATTTAATGTAGGTTACTTGTCCGGCTGTCACTATGTATTAGATATAAAATTAATTATCTTCGAAACAAATGTCGTTTTTTCATTGAAACTTTTAGTATGTACTACAATTAATGCTAATTTACATGACGGGAAAGTCAACATAAAATACTTCGATGTTATATGATGTTCTATGCTAATTAGTAGGGTGTGGTCATCTCTGTACTGGGGATAGGTTTAGATTACATTTCGCAATAGTATTGGCTCTGGGATATTGTTTCCCTCCAAGATACGTACGGATCCTTAATACCAGGATTCCTTTTATTTTACGGAAAAGTAACGAACAAAACACAATAATGGAATACTTATATTCATCTCTCATTAGTTTTTGTTGTTTAATGACATTACTATGTGACATATGTTGATCGTTATGTTATGTTTCTATTGTGCATAACCCAAGTAATGTTTACTGTATCAATCCGCACAAGAAATGTGTTAACAAAAATGAAGATCTCTCAATTCGTGTATGAAAGTTTTAATTTGACAAAATACACAATGTGAAGCATTATATGTACAATCTAAATTTGTAAAAAGTCCCTGTCCTTAAATTAGTGGAACATTTCGGAACTTCTTGTTATCGATTTAGTAATGCAGCCGTTAATTGTATTAACACAGAACAGAGAAAATCCAATGAAATCAAAGATTTTTGCCTTAAATATAAAATAAAGAGAAAATCTACGTTTTCTGAGTAGATATCAGGCACTGTTTCACTCGTGAAATGGAAACTTCGCCACTAGTGACCAAAAATGTTTCAACTATACTTGTGAACTATCTCTTTACATATACTGAAAACACATTGATATCTTCTACAGATAAGCATCTGTCACATGGTATAACTACCTTCCAATTTTCAGTTACCATCACTAAATTGTCTAAGAAAAGAATCTGCATGGTATGACCACCTTCCAATTTTCAGTTACCATCACTAAATTGTCTAAGAAAAGAATCTGCATGGTATGACCACCTTCCAATTTTCAGTTACCATCACTAAATTGTCTAAGAAAAGAATCTGCATGGTATGACCACCTTCCAATTTTCAGTTACCATCACTAAATTGTCTAAGAAAAGAATCTGCATGGTATGACCACCTTCCAATTTTCAGTTACCATCACTAAATTGTCTAAGAAAAGAATCTGCATGGTATGACCACCTTCCAATTTTCAGTTACCATCACTAAATTGTCTAAGAAAAGAATCTGCATGGTATGACCACCTTCCAATTTTCAGTTACCATCACTAAATTGTCTAAGAAAAGAATCTGCATGGTATAACCACCTTCCAATTTTCAGTTACCATCACTAAATTGTCTACGAAAAGAATCTGCATGGTATAACCACCTTCCAATTTTCAGTTACCATCACTAAATTGTCTAAGAAAAGAATCTGCACGGTATAACCACCTTCCAATTTTCAGTTACCATCACTAAATTGTCTAAGAAAAGAATCTGCACGGTATAACCACCTTCCAATTTTCAGTTACCATCACTAAATTGTCTAAGAAAAGAATCTGCACGGTATAACCACCTTCCAATTTTCAGTTACCATCACTAAATTGTCTAAGAAAAGAATCTGCATGGTATAACCACCTTCCAATTTTCAGCTACCATCACTAAATTGTCTAAGAAAAGAATCTGCATGGTATAACCACCTTCCAATTTTCAGTTACCATCACTAAATTGTCTAAGAAAAGAATCTGCATGGTATAACCACCTTCCAATTTTCAGCTACCATCACTAAATTGTCTAAGAAAAGAATCTGCATGGTATAACCACCTTCCAATTTTCAGTTACCATCACTAAATTGTCTAAGAAAAGAATCTGCATGGTATAACCACCTTCCAATTTTCAGTTACCATCACTAAATTGTCTAAGAAAAGAATCTGCATGGTATAACCACCTTCCAATTTTCAGTTACCATCACTAAATTGTCTAAGAAAAGAATCTGCACGGTATAACCACCTTCCAATTTTCAGTTACCATCACTAAATTGTCTACGAAAAGAATCTGCACGGTATAACCACCTTCCAATTTTCAGTTACCATCACTAAATTGTCTAAGAAAAGAATCTGCACGGTATAACCACCTTCCAATTTTCAGTTACCATCACTAAATTGTCTAAGAAAAGAATCTGTCATAACTTCAACACTGTTGTATAATTTCTATTGTGACCAATTTTACATGAATTCAAACTATTTACTTTTATTTGGTAAGAACCGTTCTCTTTTCGCATGTGAAAATGCAAAGCATGGTAAGCATTTAGTTTCACATCTTTTGTTTACAAAATTGTTTGAATGCTGTAACTTACACATAGTTATTCTAGCAAATACATATACAAATAAATATTCCGATACCATGTTCAGTAAGATGTATTGCCAAAGAAAAGTTCTGTATAGTCTACAAACGATCTTTGTTCATTGGTATGTTAGATATCATACATATACTTTACGATGTCTGCCTGGTATTGAATGTTATCATTTTCTAAACAGAAATTAATCTAAAGCAATCGTATTTTGAAAGTATATGGCAAATTTCTTTACTAAAGAAAATCAAAGCCAAAGACATTATAGCACAGATTACTTATTTTTAAGGAGCAGCCTCCATTAAATTTACGCTATGTCAGTACATTTGGATGACTGTAATGCTATTAAACAGAAATGGTCATTCATTTCACAAGACAATTCTGTTTTTTATAACTTGGCTGTTACTGGGGCTGTAATGTTACTCCCATGACTATTCTTGACTAGTAAATTGGTTATGATCACTATACAGTTATTAAATACAACTTGTTGAGACTGTTGGTTACAATACTGGATTACCAAATAGGCAGAGTAGGCACCGGCCTAAGGGCCCCGCGACAACGGATCAATAATATTGAATTGATTTGATCTTGACGTATTAGGAGATAATTTGCGAGGGGGGCCCCAAGATTTCGACTGCCTAGGGGGCTCCACAGGGTTTAATCCGGCACTGGTTGGTTACTATGATAATCCATGAAATCGAGAGGGCATAATAACATAACATGCAAATTCTGTTACTTTCGTTTATTAATCGACAAATGTAACATGCTAAGACTTGAATAAATCCTTTATTTTTCTCATTCAGAGTTTCTGTTGGCTTAATACTTGGTTAGATATACAGACTTTTTGTTTTACGTATACGTAGTTAATGTAACAGTCATACTTCCTCCTTGGGGTTTGAATGCTATCCTACGACTTTCTATAAATCACATTATTATATTGCAACCAAATTCAAGGTTTCAATGAAATGGTTACTGAAATCCTTAGACAAGATGTAACTTTCTAAATGATTTTGGACTGGACGTTAGAGACGGACCAGTACTTTACAATATCAACACTTTATTGCAGTATCTGATAATTTTGCAAGACAAAGATGTGTTCTGAAAATGCCTGGGATGGAGCAGGACTTTCCTGATCAGCCGTGAGCCGGGTGATTTACCTGGCTAGTTTAACTTTACACCCGGTTACTTAAAAAAAATCTGTATCCCCGTTTGGGGAGGTTCCCCACAGTCCCCGCCTATATTGGCAACTCACCCTCCTATTTTAAATCTAATGGAAAGCCCTGGATTAGGGTATCTATTCGTATGTTATGACAGAAATTATTTGTGTCACTGAAAAATGACACGAAGAAGCAATTCAGGGTGTTAACGTTGACAGTGAGCTTTATTGTCAGTCGTGTTTTCTCTCAGAGCAATTTGCAGTTCGCGTATTGCGTTCACTGCTTAAATGTCTCCGATGACTGGACCGGTAATTGAATTTCTTTGATTCCCGTCTACACGCTATCATGGGAATTTTCGTACCGTCAGATCACAAGAAAGGATGGATAATACTATTAGAGGATAAATATCCTATATCCTGAAGATACATCCGTTTACTGTTGAAGATTCTCTGACACTCATCTTCGTCTTATAGTGTTATTGATCAGTTCTTGTAACATTAGAATATGCTTTCTCTTAAGACTCGCATGCCGGGAACCGCACTGGATCATAGATAAAAACCAGTCAGCAGGGATAAGATTACATAGGAAGAATATAGTATCGATTCACCTAAAATATGGCTCTCTTTGTAAACCATCATCGTTGACTGGTTCCGAGCGATTTGTGGAGTAGGTGCTGTATAAAACTTGAGCAATTAACAATATTTACAATGGTTCCAGGATAACGGATGGCGTTAGAGGCCGACTTTGGTAAGTATCACTTATTTAAATTGATTGTACAACCAAACACAACGTTTACTAGCGAAGAAAGTTGCAAATTCTGTTCTCGTTTAAATGCTTACAGTGACAGTATAAGAGAAGCTTTCCGTAAATTCCCATGAAAACAAAGAAATATACAGTTCGCCTTGTTGTTCTTTATATTATTGAGCCATATATTTAGCACAGAACGTGCGCATATGTTTCGATAGACACGTGTATTTGGGTCAGTAGGATTTTCGAAAAAAAAATATTCTTGCAATACAGTTGTCCTGAAGTCGAGCAACTTCATTCAGTTACCTTTAAAATTGGCGATGTGCTCTTATATGATCTTATTTCAACATGTAATTCGACGGTTTCAACATCAGCAAGAGATACTCTGTGCTGTACTGCAAAGAAATTCATGTATCAATATGCGTCCAGACAGCCCAGAGAAAGGTATTCATGTCTGAATATGCATTCAGAGAATCCTGAGAAATGCAGTAATATTTCAAAGGACCCATTTTTAAAGGTTCCTGCCAGTATTTACTGATCTCTCAAGTCAAGTGAAACGATTGTCTTGTTGTCAAAAGAACTATTTATATTGTGTAGTAATACTACTGCCATCAATAACACCATCACCAAATTCGGTACTACTAAAACAGCTACTGTTGCATAATTGTCACTACTAACTTGCATGGAAGTATTAAGCCAACAATGTCATTACAAAATATTTCTAAACCAATTTTGATCAGGAGAAGGCAGACATGATGACGAATTTATACATCTATGCTGTTGTATTGACATGATGGCACGATATAACAACTTACGTATGTAAATTTATTGTTGTGTCTACATAACCGTGTCAACAAAATGCAGTCGACAACTAGTCTTGTTAAGGTAAATGACGTCATCTTGATCATGTACTCTCTATAGATCTCTCGTAATGATCACGGCAGCTTAATGCTTCCATAACAATCAACGAACAATTAATTATTCGGCCTGTCAAAGTTGGGAATGGAAGTATTTCAATTCGACGATCGTTGACAGCAATGCCAGTTCAAAAAGGTACTGATACCATAGATGAAAGCTATAACTTGGATTGCCATAACAAATAGGAAATATGTGCATGGAGCAAGAATGCCTGAGCACAGTGCCTGAGAGACTGACATAACGATACAACGTAACAGAAGATACGGACGGGCAAATGTACGTATGACGGACAGAGGGTAAAGCTACCAACATATTTGGGGTGAAAAATTTAATTTATGCACCAAACTTGATCACTTAAAACTAGTAACTAGTAGAACTTAGTAGCAGTCTTGGAGTAGTGGCAGTCGAGTAGAAATACTCCCAGAATCTATCTGTTGATTTGTATGCCCTTATCAAAGAGAACTACATTACGCATGACAAAGTAGGAGAAAATGGCGAAATGCGGTGTAACTAGAGATTGTAGATATTTGCTTCTATTTGGACAATGAGGTGATCGCTATAACATCTGGAGTTAGTTGTATTATTGATTTCCGTATCATGACATATTGAATTAGCTCATGCTCGCAATATAGGTTTTAATAGTCCCTTGATTGTAATATATTTCGCATTGACTTTATTAGATTTCTTTAATTAGTTCTAATTGAAAAGCAGTAATATGAAGTTTTAGTACCCATGCGTTGACACAAAATGTCTCCCACATATATGCTCGTGCATAACACGCCCAACTGTGAACATTACTGACTGGGACCTGTAGTTACAAAATGTGCTGACGGGTCAATGTGTACGCTCTTTGTTCTTATTATTTTTTTAAGCGAACAGTGTAATCCTGTGATGTCTTAACCTCGGTCACCTAGCTTTCGCTTCTGCTTCCATCACAATATAGTGGAAAGCCAAGCCAGGAGTTGATATTTGCATATTCTCTATTCAGGTAGAGTATGAAGAGGCAGCCAAATTTAGTCTCGCAAGGTTGTATACGGGACTAAAAAACAACAACTAAAAACAGTAACAACAACTGCAACGTGATTTTTGTTCTAACGTTAAAATCTTGTAAAAGTAATTTAATCGGTTGTTGAAATGAGGTAACAATACGTGATTGTAAGAATATGACGTCATGTTTTGCTCAAACATGGACAGTTTCAGTGGCTGAATAATATATTTCTCTTGCATGGACATCTGTTAAAATGATGTTGAGATCCTTCAAATCAATATAATTGCTTGTCTCGACTGTTTGCAGTAAAATGTCTTAAAAATGCTGTAACATGTTCTAGATATTTTTTTTTCAATTTGATTGACTTCACATCATTTAGATGACAGTTGGATAAATGTAAGAGAGTACGTGAAAACAATACCGTAACCGTCTTAAAGTAATGACACCGGGAATATTTATCATTGGTGTTTGACTATGCTTTTGTTAAATTTAATTCAGTGACAACATTTTTTTTTTTTTTTCAACTCAGAAACATTACTTTGTACAGACAAAGATCGCGCATAAGACGTAATCCGTGGCGTATCTGTGAGGTTACATCCTCATGGATTCGCACGATGTTAGGGAACACACATAATGCCCAACAAGATTTGCTTGCTGCTAGGTTTGACCAGCTTGGTACTCTATATCACGAGAAATTTATATTTACAGTGTTTAATATATTCTTCCTCTATGAAATTCCCAGTAACAACGGTAGATTTCTGGACATCTGTCGTGGACGATTGTTTTTGCTTCAGGTAATGTTGCTGATCTATCTCTGTACATGGTCCATTGGGCATGTTAAGGTTATATCCGACCCATCTGGAATATACTTGTCTCTCAGCATTCGCCAGTTCGAGGTCAGTCCTACTGAACATACTTCGAATATATTCCGATAGCTTCTGTTTTGACCACTTCGGCTATTTAAGAACCAAGGATTGGCCTAGACGTTGCGAATCCATTGAACTAAAAGTCACTTCATTCGTTGAAATAAGCCGAAGTGGTCCGAATATAATGAAGTTTTCTTTTTAGCCGAGAAATTTACGGCGAACAAAATGTGTGACCTTCTTTTGTATAAACAAGGTATTCTCAACTTCAAAGCTAGTCCTACGTATCAACTTCAAAGCTAGTCCTACGTATCATACTTCGAATTTATTCTTATAGCTTCATTCGGACTATATCGGCAATTTCGAAGTAAGGATTGACCAAGAAGTTGCGAATGCATGGAACTATATATTTTAATTTACAATTTCTTGGTCTATCCTACAGTCAACCCAATCGTAGAAATATCCGAGGTTGTTCGAATAGATTGCGTTTTTTCTTTTCAGAGAAATTTCCAGCAAACAAAATAAATGATGTTTATATAAATTACTGCGCCGACATCCTCCGAGGAATATTTTTGTCTCTCAGAAATAGCAGAGGGTGTTTCGATTGACATCCGAAGCATATATAGCCGAGATAGTCCTAATGGTCTTCAAAAAGTCGTTAGGAGCGGCTGTATTTTTTTTTCTTCTGCAAACTGAATAATACCTAAATAAATGACAGTCCAAGCTAGTTCACATATCAGATCTTATTCGGACCACCTCGGCTATCGTATACTCTATGGTATTATCACATAGTTTGGAGAAGGCTGATTATACAATCTTTCGAAATTTCCTGAAAGTAATACAAAGTACTTTTGTACGATTGGCCATGGGATGGCGACACACTGTATACAAAATTAGTCCAATTTCCTCTTCAGTATAGTAACATCTGGCAGTCAGTTATCACCACATTACTTTCGAATTGTCTCAGATTTGTTCAGTACATGGTCTATTTGGGCTTGGTAATTACACGTTACATGGATTTTTAAGCGTTGCTGTGAAAGGGGTGGTGGGTGGGTGGGTAGTATGGCGCGTAAGCGGTTAAATCATTAAGGGACCAGTTCTGTCGCGCCAATCATTTTGCTGATTCGGTTTCTACATTCTCAGACGAGCTTGAAGAAATGTTTATCTTGTTGGTTATGGAGTATTATTTTGATAGCACGAGGCCTGAAAGGTAGGGGAGTATATCCTTGACCACAGCCATTGCCCGAAAACTGTTTTTGTACATCTTTGACCACAGCCATTGACCGAAAACTGTTTCTGTACATCCTTGACTCCAGTCATTGACCGAAGACTGTTTTTTTTTGTAGTCCCTTGACCACAGTCATTGCCCGAAAACTGTTTTTTTTGTATATCCTTGACCACAGCCATTGCCCGAAAACTTTTTGTACATCCTTGACCACAGTCATTGACCGAAAACTGTTTTTGTACATCCTTGACCACAGCCATTGACCGAAAACTGTTTTTGCACACCCTTGACCACAGTCATTGCCCGAAAACTGTTTTGTTTGTACATCCTTGACCACGGCCATTGACCGAAAACTGTTTTTGTACATTATTGACCACGGCCACTGCCCGAAAACTGTTTTTGTACTACTTGCGAAGTTCATTGTCACATAGAGTCGAAATGTGATTCGATCTCATTAAGATTACTGAATTGGACGAGGATGTTCAGGATCAAAAGTACTTCTGTGTCAACATTTTGGCCTCATGATATAGATGATACACCACTGTTTGGTATAGATGATACACCACTGTGTGATAAAAGTGCTATTCTCTAATAAGGGCACATTTAAAATTGTTCATTACACCCTGAGACATAATTCCAGATTCTTATTAGCACATGAACATGCTATTTCATTTAACCTCTAGCCAGGCCATGTTTATTATTATTATTATTATTATTATTATTATTATTATTATTATTATTATTTTATTATTATTATTATTTCCAAAGGGAAATATTACTGTTTTATCCTATGTCGTGACATTTATCTTAAAATAAGTCGTAAACATCACTTTGTCACAACGTTTGAAGCAACCCATCCTATTCCTGTATGTAGTGTTATCTCTCTCCTCGGAAAATGATTGTTTCCCATGGAAGACACTTTACATTATTTAGCTCGAAAAATGTTTTTTCCTAAGTTCCAAATGATTTCAAAGATAAAGTTGTCAATCAATTGATATAAACGTGTGGATTGACATAAAATAAACAAAAACATCAGAACTATTTCAGCTAAAATGGAATAAAGATTTCACATGTTTTCAGGATGTACTTACAATGGGGAGGTAATTCCTTGCTAATAATAATAATAATAATAATAATAATAATAATGCTTAATTCAGTAATTTATTCCACCGGCCCATATTACAAAATACAATCCTAGTAAATATAGTGTGCACCATGATGTACAGATGTTAATTGTGGTGTTCAAAATGACTGTTCATGCATACTTTACTATGAATAGTGCATGATATTATAAAGGTGTTATTGCCACGGAGTGTATCATTCACCATTCGCATGAGCTGAATTTAGCATGTAACTTCCTAAATAAATATGATAATCCACATGATTATTATTTTCAGGTTCTATTTCAGTTTTATACATACTATGATACACACATTAATTTCGCTTTGTCAGTTTTGGAAAAATGAATCCTTTGTGAAAATAGTGCGAAATGTTTTTCGCCTTGATTTAACTATAAAACCGAAGAGAAATAACGCGTCTTTAATTCTGATATCCCAGTTGACACGGTTGGCTTCATCTAATCTCTTCAATATTAAATATCATTGGGGCTTTTTTGCGGTAGCGAGTTAAAGACATCCTTGAAACCTTCAGCCAGCATTTAATGCATCGTAAAAATACGAGGTACAAAGTGGGGATCTTCCGCACTCCCCTACCACCTAAATACTGTTTGCATTGCACAGTTTCAATATCTCTACTAAATTCATATCCCCAAATTTCTGATCCATATCAAGCAAGTGGTTTTATCAAAGAATTAATTTAAAAAAAAAAATCATCTCTACACTTAAAAAGTCAAATCGTTTTTGATAATTCAAAATTCTTGTGGTTTCTTTCTTTGCCTAAGCCGTTTGTATTTGCTTTGCTTTTGTTCAAACCAACTTTGGGCTGAAAAACAAGCCCATATACTTGCTGTAAGGCATACCCTGGCATTGATCCTCGTTCTCTACTTTACCGATGTGACTGACATAGTTCCTAGCAATCTGCTTTGCCCAAGCGAGTGACATCAGTTCCTGGCTCTAGCAGTGTAAAAATCGCTACAAGAATCAATTCCCAATCATAAATATCTGACGTTGCTGTCAATATGCGATATAAATTAAGTGTAGATTCTGGAATATCACGATACATGATTTCAAAAGAATACATTGCTTCTATTAATCAGATGATTATGGCATTGGGTACAACATAAATCAAATAACTGTTGATTAAGCAATCTACGTGGAGATGTTGAAAAGTTCCAATTTAGCCATAATATGAACGATTTATTTGTGGACACATCCAAGTCCGTTCCAGCATGCATGATGACTGGTTAGAGCCTTAGAAGTGGCGCATCAATTAAGTTCAAAAGTACCAAAAGGCTTTTCTTGCACTTAAAAATTCCGGGTCAAGTACTCACCTCCCTTTAGGTATATCCCGTCGGTCGGGTTTCTTTACCCCTCCTTCCTACGCGGGCTACAAATAATTGGTGTTCTTTGTCCAAGGTCTTTTAAGCTGTATTACTGTTTATTTTTTTATTTCTGTTTATATATGTTTGTAGTTCTTGTTTTAAAAAATGGACTTTGTTTTGGATCAAATTTCCATATTTGTCAAGCTGTGTTTAATATTTTTCTAGTTCTATTTCGTTTTATTGTGTTTGTATGTATGCAGTATTATTGACCTGTTTTGAGGTCCAGGATCTGAATAGACTGATGTATGTTTAAACAAGTCGTTTTTTTTTTTTTTTTATATGTTATTTTGCTCGTTTTATATTTTCTGATGATTCATTTCTGGCCGGGATTTGGTCCCCTTTCGGCTGCAAGGCGTTATTGATGCTTTTATGTAAACATGATCTGTAACTTTTGTGTATTTCCTTCTTGAGGCGCTCGTGTTTCTGCTTCATAATTGGTTTGTCTATTGGTGTTTTCAGTAGAAGTGCATTTTCTTGGTACATGGATTTTATCTCCACACCTTCTTGTGGAAAATACGTCCCCCATACCGTGACTCTACCAAGAACAAATTGAAGGAAGTTTTTATGTTCTTCTCTTGGTCATGCTCCATTTCTAGAATACATGTTCCTATTTGCATGTTATAGTTGTGGTAGTTTTCCATTTGTCTTCCAAATACTCTTCTGTTGAATTTTTCTTGAAATTTTGTTCTTGTGTCTTCCACATGGACTTCTGTCGGTAATCCCGATATATGCATTTCTTGTATCTATGTTGTTTTTGAATTTGGTGGGTCTAGAATCAGTGCTGTTCTTCCTTATATTAGTGTAAGTCCATATGGGTGAAGTAGTATCTCTTCCAAGTGACATAGTATTCACAACCCCTTTATGTCACAGATGGTAATGACAAAAATGTCTTCGCTTATCCCTCCAGTCGAGGTTTATATAGATTCATCATATAGTGGGTCTTTCCCCTTGTTTTATTGCTATCAGGTCTATTCCTTGTCTCCCAGCATGTTGCCAAAGTCCTTCCATTCTCTATAACCTCCAAAGCTGTTGTAAAATAGTTCTAAAATATTGTTCTAAGACCGGCATTTTCCTGATTATTTGAAATTGTCGTAGGTCGTGCAATTAGCTTTTGTATTTGATGCAGTATGAACGAACTGTATTAATCGCTTGGTAGTCACGAAGACTGGACTATACACACAATGGAATCCTCTGCACGTACCGTCTTCGTTACGCAAATCAATATGTGTTATCTGGATCTAATATCGTTCCTTTTATCATTATTGTCAGAGATGTGCTGGTTTTTCTCTACTTTTCTTTTGCTCTTTCTATAACTGTCTTATTTACCATTGGTAACATACCCTTTCCCTCTCTTGGTATAATAAAAGTACAGAGATTGTTTCCGTATACATGTATGTGGTAATAGCGTTCTAACTTACGGGAACAATATGGCGGCAGTCAGAGCATTATCTGCCTTTTTTCTTATTCATCTAAGAAAAAAAAACAGTTTTATTATATACTCAATTTGTTTTTATGCTAAGGCTTAATAATAAAAATAACATGTTACAAAAAGCAAAGTTATAGAATTTATGCTGTATTCCAACATAAATATACAAACGTAGATTCATCAATACACAGTAACAAGATTAATGCACACATTGCACCGCACAGCGACGTTTGAACATTGTCTCGCTTTCCTCATTAGTTTAAAAATTGTCGTTTTGAACTACTTAAAGTTGAAATTTAGAGTCATATTTAGAGTCAGCTTGTTTAGATCATCCACAAACAATAAGCCAAAATTTGAAGCGCGTACTACATGAGCGAACATTTTATGTGTACAAAGTAGTTCCTAATACACTATACAATTTTTAGACACACGTGTCATACAGTATGAAGCCGTACAGTATGGAAAAATACCTCACGATTCTGACAATATAAAGATAACGGAGAAAAAGAAATTGAGCATATAATAATATTCACGTTTCCGTGTATTTTTCGAATGTATAGAGAAACGCTCAGTCTGTATACGCAAAGGTCAATGAGTACAAACACAGTCTATGTTGCGGTTGTTTCTTCTATTCTTTGCCTATTTACTACTACTACTACTACTACTACTGCTACTACTACTACTGCCGCTGCTTCTACTACTACTACTACTACTATTACTATATACTCATTTTTGTCTCCGTTACCTTTACATTGTCAGACTAGTGCAATATTTTATGATACTGAACACCTTCTTATTGCACGCACGTTCTCGACACTTGTGCCTAAAGATAGTATAGTGTATTAGGAACTACTTTGTAAAGAAACCACGTACACTCGTGTAGCAGACGCTTTAGGTTTTGGTTGATTAAATTTGTTTGTGAAGGAACTAAAGCAGCTGTTTCGTCCATATGAAAGTATAGATGATAAATTTAACGATGTGGACGAGTTCACTGAGTCCGAAACGAAACTTTCAAAGAAGCAAACGAATGAACGTGATATTCACAATGTCAACAACAAACGTGAGAGACACAGTAATTGAATATGCCGTTCTGATCATTGAAACAGTAATTTAGGAGAATATTCATGTCTTTTCTCAAATAGAGTGGTTACGACTATGACGAATGCTCTCTAGGGTCTAAAAATACAGCATAGAAAAGCATATTGAGGTCAAGGGCTATCACATGTCTATCAGAGACGTACCGTTTAACAGGTTTGTCAAAATACTAGATTCGAGAAGAAAAAAAATGCAGCCGAAGGTTTTGGTAGGAAACTAGAATAATCCAAGACGACGAAAAAGTATTATTTCCGCTGGGTAAATGGAGTGTCACACAAAAGCTTCTTTTCAATTTTCCCCGTCTAACCATTTTGATACAATGATAGGCTAGCTATAGAAGACACACTGTATAATACAGGTCATGGCTTGGGTCCCTTTAATAGTGAGATGCAAGTGACAGGGATAAGAATGTCTTCTTTAGCTGGTAATAAAATGGTAATAAATATACTTACATTTATGCACATATTTATCAACATAAAAACAAAATCCATGCGCTTTCATTCACATTATGACTCTAAATTTCAATTTTAAGTAGGCCAAATTGACAATTCTTTTTGAAACTGATGTAGAGCGTGCGACTAAGTTAAAAGGTCGTTGGACGCAGCTATGTGCGCATGAATACTGTTATTGTGTATTGATGAATCTACGGTTGTGAATTTATTTTGGAATAAAGCATAAAATCAATTACATTGTTTCTTGTAATGTCTTTTATTATTAAGTCTTAGGTAGTTAAGCAAAATTAGCACATAATAGAAAGGTTACTGCATTTGTATGGGAAAATATGAAGTTTTTTTCCTGAAAAATACTGTAGTCCGCAAGGTGATGCAGTTTTGTTTCCAAAATATCGTTCATATTTTCCCATACAAATGCAATAACCTATTATTACTACATAAATGGATTGGTTCTGAGGTAAAAGAGGCTGATTACAGTTGTCGATCATAATATGTACAAACTGCAATGGCGTTATGTTTGTCTTCCCAGTCAGAGTGATCTCAGCTTCTTCTGTCAAGCGAGAAGCGAACAAGCACGTATATAAGGCCAAGTGATTTCCCCAATTTGTCCCTCCCTCCAGAATGTATTCTGTAGCAGGATTGTACGCAGTCTAAGACGTATTTGGTATAAGTAATGGATCAGTTAAACATACTCACGCAATGAAATATATTGTTAACTGAAAGTAGCCACTGAGACTCTTAAGTGATCCCGTCACAAATGCCATTAAACCTCAAACAACAACAACAACAACAACAACAACACAAAAGAGAGTCGTTTTCAATATTAAATTTCCAAATGGTTACATCTGTGACACAGCGGAGGTTTTTTTACACAGAAAAAGCGGAGAATGTTCTAAATGTATATCGTTCAATTTATTTTACCCATAATACATTGCAAATTGCCGTTAAGGTTTATTTTGTCAGTAGCAAATCTGAAAATAGAAGGCAGATACTATAATCAAAACAAAACAAAAATAGACTAAAACTATGCATGTAGCATTTCGTGCGTCTGTGTGTGTGTGTGTGTGTGTGTGTGTGTGTCAATTTCATTTATCATCTGCACGTTTGATAGAATTCAGGGGTTACGAACCCGTTTGAGCCTCCTATCCCTTCTATGCTTCTGTTATAAAAATGTTACAGCTCTGCAACTTGCCTTTGTAGTGATGATAGTGTCTTAGCATGCATCTTTATCTAAGTCTTTCCCAAAACGGAACTATACTTAATTCCTTTTGATATCAGTGATAGTATACAGACTGACATCAATGATAGCATGAATGCTGATATATGTCGATTGATATCAGTGACAATATGCATATTGATATCTTCTTATTAATATAAATGATAGTGTGCAGACTAATATCAGTGATTGTATGCAGACTGATATTGGTGTTAATATACAGACTGATGTCAGTGATACTATGCCGACTCATAAAAGTGATATTATGCAGATTAATTTAAGTGATAATATACGGATTGATTATCAGTAATAGTATACAAATTGATATCAGTGCTAGTGTGTAGACTCATATCAGTGATAATATGCAGATTGATATGTTACGTATATGTAATTAAATTGCTTGTGTGTTAGTTTTAAAATTCTTTTTTATTTTAGTTTTGTTTCATTACATTTTATTGTAATGATTATTGTAGGGATTCAAAATTCTTTTTCAGTAATTCTGTTTATCTAAGACGTAAAACGAATTACATTAGTAATATTTGTAGTTTACCTTGGTCCGCGGTAGTGTAATCACTACACGAATACGATTGGCTGTTTTCAAGGTCCTTTTTGGCCTACGTGTTAATCTGGATAAACAATGTTTTATTTTTATATTTGTTTTAGAGCGATAGTCTAGTTCTTAGATAGAGCTACGTGCAAATTGGAAAATATCTTATTATGTATTTCAAGTGTTATTAAATCACGTAGTCTGTCTCGCGAGAACGGGATGATAATTCGGGTGAATATATAACCCTTTCTGAGCGCTCGTCAGTCAGTTGTATTCCTGATACCTAGAAGGCCGGATAGGTTACCAGATTGTTTTGAAATTCGTTGGTGTTTGGAATTTAAATAATTTATTCTCTAGAAAACCAAACGAGTGTACTGTTTTATAAATTCTGGGAGAAAGAAATTCAGTGGAAATTTATTCTGGATTTATTCGGAAACATAAACTGTAATTCAGTTGAGGAATTGTTGATATTCGTACATGGACCACATCTGGCGTCATCGCCTTCCATTTTGATACGTCGTCGAGATTCGAACCTGGATTCTAATAGAACTATTTAGTGATAGGACTTGTGTTTTTCATTCTTAGGATTAAATTTTGGATTATATTCACAAACCGTAAGTTCTATTTTCCAATTTTTACATTGTTTTCTAGGGAAATAAATTATTTTGTTAAAATATACAAAGCTTGTTGACTTCACTCTTTTCTTCTGTTACATTTGTACGAGCCTACACGTAACAGATATCAGTGATATTATGCAGATTGATATCGGTGATAGTATGCAGATTGACATCAGTGATTATATACAGAATGTTTTCGAATTCGAGTAAGATTTCAGAGTTTACGCTCAAGAGGTTTCGTAACTGAAGAGTCTGAAATCCTTTTTCCAATAATTCTTTAAACAAGTGTTGTAAACACCAGCTTTTCAGAACAAGGTTTATTGCTTAAAGTGATACGTATGATGTAGTTGAAATCGTTTCGTAGTTTTGTTCAGTATTCAAGGAAAATGGTTTTGGTGAGTAAATTGTTAAATACACAAAAAGGGTGCGTTGATGAGAGAATTGTTAAATATTTAAGGTAAAGGGTGTTTTGATGTGTAAATTATTAAATACTCAAGGTGAAAGGTATGTTGATGAGTGAATTATTAAATACTCAAGGGAAAGGGCATACTGATGAGTGAATCGTTAAATATTCAAGGTAAAGGATGTGTTGATGAATTAATTATTAAATATTCAAGTTTTAAAGGGCACTGATGAGTGAATTCTTAAATACTCAAGGAAAAGGGTGTTCTGATGAGTGAATTGTTGAATACTCAAGTTAAAAGAGTGTCTTGATGAGTGAACTGTTAAATATTCAGGGAAAAGGGTGTTGATGAGTGAATTGTTAAATACTCAAGGAAAAGGGTGTTGATGAGTGAATTGTTAAATATTCAAGTTTAAAAGGGCACTGATGAGTGAATTGTTGAATACTCAAGTTAAAGAGTGTGTTAATGAGTGAACGGTTAAATATTCAATAAATAGACTTTTCCTTTGCATTATCATTTTCGTCGACAGGTCTGTTATTGAAGGCTTTGGAAATCATGAAGCCCTTAAGCTGGAGTGTGAGTTTGAGATTCTGTTTCATCCAATCAAAATTATGGATACTTTTAAACCTCGTCTCCGATTTGCTGAGAGTGTAAATTTGATCTCAGAATTTTTGATTTTGTGATTTCCAGACCAGGTCTTTGGGTTATAAAAATATTCTTATGCTCATATTTATACTCAGTTGATAAGAGCTCTGATTGGCCAATACTTGGATCGTAGCCAACGGAAGTCAAAGACTATCGGCTGACTCTCCAATCCATAAAGTGCCTTAACCTAATAGCATATTCAGTCTCAAATAAGGATTCTTAGAACTGCATGCAATTTAGCCATTTTTTGGGGGTGGGGGGGTGGGGGGTGGCAAGGGTGGTATTATGACTGCTACAGTTTGAGCGTTTGTTTTGTGTTTGGTATTTGCACTGTGGATCAGGCTTCATAGTCACGAAATTGCCTGATCACAAAGCCTAACCAAGTTTCAAACTTTAAAGCTTGAAGCGATGTTATAGATGTTGAAAGTTTTTACAAACATTGAATTTTCACAAAGTAGATACAACTGAAATGGTTGTTTTCAGATTATTGAAAGTAATGTTATTGTCGATCGGATTTGTGTTCTTTTGAGTTAAAATCCAATATTATAGAGTCAACGACAAATTCGTGACTAAGGGGCCGCGTTAAATTTTTTCGAAGCTTTTTTGAGCACGAAATTCAAGCCCAAGCTCAGAGTAAGAAAGTCAAAAACGCCCTGCCAGTCCTTAATCATTCAGGATGTTCGGAAGTTTGGTTCTCATGGTAACATTTAATGCTTCAGAAATACTCCAATATTATATCCAGATTTGTGATTGAACTTTTAGCTCGAGCTTCTTAGCTTGGTCACTAATGTTACGGATTAGCAACCTCAGATTCAGTTTAATGTGTAAGATGTCAATTTATAAATGAATGTGGCCGTTAAATGTTTTTATGTATTTGTATTTTTCCAGTGCAGGCCCATTTGTATGCCCTAGGCGAACTGTAATGTATGCTCCACTTCCCACCCCCCGAAAAAATCACTTTCTTTTAATTTAGCAACTTCCTGACAAAACTTGTATTGTGATAAAAAGTCAACTTATTCAATATGTACACTTGCTGTAGTTGAAAATTCACTTGCGGTAATTGGGTTTCTCACTGCAAGTTCTTTGCTCGTGCAGTAGCGGGTGAACCGAACTCAGTAATTTGAAATAGCTGATAATGAAAATAAGCCACCCGTACGAGGTAAAAGAAATCAGAGTATATTTTTGTTCATACATAATCTATTTGTATGAAGTACACATAAATTCCGTGACGATGATAAGTGCTTAAGTACACATAATTCCGTGAGGATGATAGGCCATCAGGCGACAATCAGATTAGACATTATAAATTGATCAATGAAACGGCAAAGCATTGTGCATTGTTTAAAAACATTATTCTTTGTGCTAATTGGTAAGGGGGATCAAACTGTTGAGATCTTAGGGTGGTCAGGCAACACTACTATAGCTGTACAAATTAAGGGGTCGGGTGGTCCGGCAACAATACTATTGCTGTACAAATTAAGGCGTCGGGTGGTCAGGCAAAAACACCATAGCTGTATAAATTAAGGTGTCGGGTGGTCAGGCAACAATATTATAGCTGTACAAATTAAGGATCGTACATTGACTAACTATCCATCCATGTTTGTTCGGAGTCAATCTTTCGATTTGTTTAAAAGTATCTGAAACCAAGGTATATGATATACTTTTCAGTGTATATAGATTCTTCTATCTTGGGAGTGTTCGTACTGTTACGTGTAGGCTCGTACAAAAGTAACAAAAGAAAAGAGTGAAGTCAACAAGCCATGTAAATTTTAACAAAATAATTTATTTCCCTAGAAAACAAGATAACGCTATGAAATAGGACTTACGGTTTGTGAATATAATTCAAAAATTAATCCTCGAATTGAAAAAATATAAGTCCTATCACTAAATAGTTCTAATTGAATCCAGGTTCGAATCTCTATGAAGTTCCAGTATGGAAGGCGATGACGTCAGATGAGGTCGTTGTACTGATGGCAACAGTTCCTCGTTGAAACACAATTTATAATGTTCCCGTTTAGAATTCCAGAATAAATTTCCACTAAATGTCTTTGTCCCAGAATTTTTATAAAGAAAAGCACGTGTTTTGTTTTCCAGAGAATATGAATTATTAAATCCCCCAAAAATAGATGAACTTCAGAACAAACTGGTATCAACAATAAAAAAAACAACACCTCGAGCCCTTAAAGGTGTATGATACGATTGATAAATCTACTAGAGAGCGTCTGTTTTAACCCACGATTTCAGATCACATGGTGGCTCACGTGACGGGGCTACGTGATCACTAATTTGAACAGAACAGTAAAATAAATGCCAATTATCACGTAGGCATGAATAGCCCTATCTAAGAATCAGATTCCCACACTGGAAATAAATTAATAAAGAAAGGCTGTTTACAACTCAGCTAACACGTGGGCCGAACATGATCTTGGTAATAGCCAATCGTTTTCATTCAATGTTTACAAACGTCTCAACCAAGGTGAACTAAAAATAGTGATAAAGCAACCGTTACGTTCTAATTAGGTCAAGTGAATTTTCCAAAAAGAGATTCATGTTCCAATGAAAATTATTATTACAATAAAATATAATGAAACAATAATAAAATAAAAATGAATTTACAAATAACAGACAAGCAATTTAATTACATATTCGTAACAGTACTTAATAAAGCTTTCGTTTGCAAAAGGCAAACAGGCACACACGTCTGCAGCTGTTATAATTTCTAAGAAGCAACGAAGAATAAATAAAGTGTACAACGCTATCATTATTTACGAAAGAGGCAAAACCCCAAAATATGTTTATAAGTAGGAAATAATCTCAAGGAAACAGGAAAAGCCAAAAGTCGGCACCCAGATAATACTATTGCAAAGGATGTGCCGCACCGTGGTAGTGTCAGAAAACTGACAGCATGTGTTGCTCCAGGGATAGTTGTTGAACCTATCAAAAAATCTGTGTGAATTTCCAGCTTGGTTGATCAACGAATGAATTCAAAGCTTCGTGTCGTGGAGGGTTTTGTTTACGTTGCTAGTGAAGTGAATTGATGATTAAGTATTTTGATCTCGAAGTGTTCTCATCTCGTTGAATGTACATTTTATATAGCGTTTATATATGAAATGAGGTTGTAAAAATGTATTTTGAAATGGTACATAGAGAGTTGAAACTGTCAAATTTTCATATCCTTGGAAATTAACTTGAGCAAACAAACCGAACAGCGAAATCATCCCTGAGCCATTTAAAACTTCAGACGAATGTTGTTAGAGTCTCATAAACTTGTTTGTCTCTTTATCTGGACTAAATAGACTCGGGTAAATAAAGATGCACATAAATATTTTACTAAAATATTATATGTACACATACTTTAATTTGGTATCAGATGGATAATTGGATCAGTTATTCCCAACAGATCTGACTGATTTGTAGATTTATGTTCATTACTTACATGAACACAGCTAAGGTATGGACATGCTGTTAACAGTGCTAATTGGATTCAATTTGGGTCTCAGAACAACTTTAACACAACATTCACTTTTCTGTGTGTGTGTGTGTGTGTGTGTGTGTGTGTGTGTGTGTGTTCCTGATCCTAATAACCGTAGATCTGCTATTTTACTGCAGTCTACTTGATAGGCTGCAGCTATTGGTATTATTCCTATCGAACTTATTTAGGCTACATTTGTTACAAGTGGCTTTGCATTTTCTATGGACATTCATTTGAAGAAATACATACATACATACATACATACATACATACATACATACATACATACATACATACATACAGACATACATACGTACATATAGACAGACAGACATGCATTTCCGGGTCAACATCTTACATTTGGAAATTACTATTGTTGAACTAAGATATCTATTCACTATGATATTCAACAATGCTTCACGGAAATGTTAGTCTAAAAGTTATTTTTATTACCAATCTCAAGTAAAGTACCAGCGTTTGTAGTGAATCTTAATTTTTCATTATTTTCAGTATTGAAACCATGTCAAATAAGGATGATCGTGTTTCTCCGAAAACCTGATGAATGTATTTACCCTATGTCGCCAGCCAACGATCTAATGAAAGTTTAATGAGAAGATCTCGAAAAAGACGCCAAGAGATATTTAAATAGATATTTTCGATGCAGGAATGCAGATTTATTACAAAACAATTATTTCTTCGGTTAATGGAGCCTGGGGGATCAGCAGTTACTCTGATCGATTCTGAAAATTAAGCTCGAGAGATGAATGTCTTTAGATTGTTTTCTTTTCTCCAGGAGGTTAACAATAAACGTTTCTTTTTCATTTATCCAAGACTAGTAAAAGATCAAACTCAAAAGACCCAAGTGGGTCTGAGATCGCTTACAAGCTTCACAATTACCCTAATGGCTAAATTCAAGAGACGATCGCCATGAAATCTAGGTCATTCGGATAATTTCTTTGTCAATGTTTCCCAATGCTGTTAATTACATGACAACATCCATAACTGAAAACAATTTGCAGAATTTCTATAAGATTAAAAGCCTTCATTTCAGGGTGTTTTTTTTGTAAATTTAGTGAAAAATTGTTTCATGCTTGTTCAAAAAATGTCGCTTACAGGATCTGTGATTTGTAACCATTTGAAAGCCCTAGACGTTTTAATACTTGTTGACAAATATCGTCAAATTCTGCCTTGAAGTTTCCATGAGAATGACGTTTAAACCTTTCTTCTACTTATGGCAGTTGAGGCCATAATTGTTATCGGATTGACGTCATTGCCTATTCCTGAACATTTTTATGCCAGAAGTTGTGTTCTGTCAAATTTTGTCGAATTCTTCTGGACAGTCGAAGAGTTATTTCAAGGTTTCTCTGTTAATAGTAACAATAGCCATAGCTGATAACAGATTGGAATTATTTGTGGGATTTGAGAACTCTTCATTCCAAACTGATTTGTTTTGTAAAAATTTGGTGAGATTCTGCCAAACGATTTTTGAGAAGTCGTTAGGAAAATGCATTTATATTTTAGCAACAACGGCCAAATTTGGTGGCGGAACTGCATCATGTGTATAATTTTAAGACTTCAGTGCCATTATCCTCTCCCTTCTGTTGAGCGATTTTTAAAGAAGATTTCTAATGCACTGTATTTGATTGTATTTTTAATAACGGCTATCGTGCGCAATAGAGGATCGGTATCGGTTGCACAGATTGAAAGCCAGCTGTGCCACGATGTCTTCTGCTGAATTTAGCTAAACTTTGTTGCACAGTTTATAATCTGTTAAAGGTTTTTCTATTTGTGGTAACGACGGCCTTATTTGGCGTCATTTTGGCATCATTTATAAAACAAAATTAGCAATACGTCTGCAGGAATATTTTCTGTGACAGTTGGTCATATTCTGTTGAGTGTTTGTTTATAAACGTTTCTAATATTTTAATGGCCCCCAATTTGGATGGCACAACGTCTTCCATTCATCAAATTTAAAAGGACAAAATGCCAGAATGCTACCTTTAAAATCGCATGCAAATTGGTCAGCAGTTTTTAAGAAAAAGTTGTATGCAACAAATGTGAACACACGACTGACGACCCATCACGGAGAAAAGGCACACACTGTTGCAAACTCCCCCAGCTTTGGTGGGGTGGGTTGTATGGTTTTGGTTATCGTTATCTAGAGGGTGATCGCCGACGGTGTAATTTGCCCGGAACGAGTAAATATCAATATAAAGTGTGAAACTTATAGATGGAATAGATAAAGATCTGAGCAGATATATAAAACAGAATGACATGAGCCCCCATACATGTACAAACCATAAAATTTAATCAACAATTCCTAAGCAATAAAATTCATAAACAATTGTGATAATGCATTATATTAGAAAGATACACTTTTTTATTTAAATTATTCAACGAATTTTAAATATAAATATGCTTATACAAATAGCCGATCTGTTAAGCGATAGAATTAATTCATCATCGAACTGAGTGAAAAGTTCGAAATCACTGCCTTGTACAGATTCATAACCTGATGGTTCTGGTTCAGTCCAAATTCGCTGCGACTGTTCTTTTGACTTCCTTGTGCCTGTAAGTCTGGGTCCTTTCCACTTTTCCCTTTTTCCAAATTCTCAGGTGTCCCGCCTCTTTCGGCCTCCAACTTTGTATGGTCACTTTGGTTTTGTAAGTACGTGATACGTCACGTGGATACTCCCCTTGGATACGTCACGTGGATACGTCAGTGGTACGTCACGTGGAGCTATCTCACCTTGCAAAAGTAAACAAAGTGGCAACCTGAGTATTCTGTTAGGTACCCTACTGGGAAGAGATCATTCCTTTCTCCTCTCGTGAATGTCAGATAAGTTCTATCGGAATTCAAACAGATACCAACGGCCATCTGGTCTAACTAAACACGGCAGACCATAAACAAACCTAGTTTCCTAAGATTAATGTACTCCCTAACGGCTATTCCAACTGGCTTACAGTAACAACACCCCGAGACGTCAGTTCCGGTCCCGACTTAATTACACAAATGAATGAATGAAATTCCTTCCATGATTCAACTACGGTATCAATGGCGAATACACACATTCAAGTCTCTAGCATATATGAAACCTCACTACATGGTTTAACAACATTAATTTCACATGGTTTAACAACGTTAATTTTAGTCAATATGCATTCAAGTCTTTATCATATGTGACATTATCTAAATCGGAGAATTTACACGGATTCTCGTAACTCATATCAACTAAAGTAAGGCATGAAATTCTAAATACATATTTACCTATAACAAACGAGACTATACGTTCAAACGATTCATTAAACTTATATAAAGAATATCATTGTACGGATTCATATAGATGAACTCGCACAGTTGTATTCATATCAAGAAAATTGATCTACCAATCTAACCAAATAAATCATGCAAATATAAGCAAATAAATCAAACAAATCATCATATGGATATCAAGAAATTACGTGAGACTGACGCAAAATACCTTGTGTCTTCAAACATTTACCGCTAGAATTGAGTTCGTAGATTTTTCCAGACATCCGATCCCTTGGATCCTAATTACGAGTGAATTTCTTCTAAATTCGACCCGGAGTCCTCTACCTTTCTTTTGTCTTGCAGAAAATGGTGTCGACTGGTTCTGAGTGTTGCGATAGGCACATTTAAGCCGAGAGTTTTCATGTGGAATCACGCCCCCTTATTCAGTGTAACCAATCCGAATTAAATGTATACCATCCCCCCCCCCCGACTAGGCTTTAAAAATGCAGTCCGTCTGACAATCTTAGATTACACAAATACTGATTCCTGGAAAAATTCAAACTGACAGTTCTCCATACAGATCGGAAGTCAACCCCTATCCTTTTCAGTTAAATAAACGAAGGCTTAATTAAGAACCACTGCTTCCATGACAGTGATATTTGCAATCAGTGCGTTAAGGCGATTTAAACACGCGTCAGTCCCCATAAATTTAATTAATCGTTCACCTGTCCAACTTAATGTGTTCTTCATAGATCGACAGAAATTTGCACCCTTACACACACACACACACACACACACACACACACACACACAGATACACGAACGCACACACAGATGCACAAGCACGCACGCACACACAAGAACTATCATCATCTGGAAACACTAATTTATCGGAATATACAAATTAACTGGTTCACCAGTTGACATCTGCTACTGTGAAAATAACATCATTTCATGTAATTGTTATATCCCGAAATCTGTTCCCACCAGCTTTCGTTATTTCTTCCTTACTTTCTTCTTTAAAATCAGGTACTAAAAATATTTTGCGGAATGTGCAGTGCTAAGAATTTGTTAAATTATTTTATCTTCAAACCAGATAGAGAAGTTTAACATCTTGGTTGCAGTTGTCACACGCGTTTTACTGTGAGGCTGGAGCACGTACCAATAATGAAATAAATATTTATAACGCATCACTCCTCTGCTTTCATATTTTAATTTTTAGGATAAAATCTAGTTAACAAAAGAAATTATAAACAATTTATTATTAAAGATATAGTCTATCTCTCTGTCTTTCATTCCGTTATCTCGTTCTTCTTTAAATAATTTAGAAAAATAACAGGCATTACAGTATCAAATTGCTCATTCAACGAAAACAGTGACAATGTCATATATAATGAAATGTATGGAGTTTTTGACAGAAATGACTATATTAAGATGACCAGTTGCTGATTTTTCTTTTACATTATTATCATCAGACCTATCTTGTGACACAGGAGCTAAACTTGACAAGTCATAATTCTGTTAGTGGTTTTATTTCTCTTATTTCACTTCTTAATATCATAGAGAAAAGTACAAATGATCCTGTATAAAATATACAAAAACCAGCTGATCAAACATATATATTTTAATATCAAAGAGAAAAGTACAGACGATCCTATACCAAATATACAACAACCAACTGATCAAACATATATATTTTAATATCACAGAGAAATGTACGGATGATCCTGTATCAAATATACAAAAACCAACCAAACAAACATATATTTTAATAAACGTAACGATCATTCGCAGCTCAGATTGCTAAAAGTGGAAGGGAGTAGTGACTGCATGCTGTACGAAGAGGTCGAGAACTCGTTCACTATTAGTCCGTACAGTTTTGCCTAAATTGTATCGAAACTGAACATAAATGATCCTTTCATGTGTAAGAGCAGAGGGGATCAATTTTCTATTTTTGTCAAATCCAACTGCAAACTGTAGAGATCCAAATCGGCCGTCGCATAATGCGCCGAAAGATCTGGGTGTATGTAGTTTGTAAGGACTAATCTTTAGTACAACCGGCATAGATCATAATCTACCAGCGCATTATGCGACAGCAAATCAAAGTTTTTTTTTGGGGGGGGGGGCGTTTGCAGTTGGATTCGACTTGTAAGGCAGCAGAGACGGTATTGTTTTCAATTCCCGTCTTTCTCTTAATGTGTGTGTGTGTGTGTGTGTGTGTGTGTGTGTGTGTGTGTGTGTGTGTGTGTGTTCAAGCTTATAAAATATTGATTCAGTGCTAAATATTGCACTGATGTACGCCCCTTTGTTTTAGCTTCTTAAATCTATCCCATTTTTTGTTTTATAAACAATACAAATTCTAATCTTATATCATGGGAATTACCTGCATCTGAGATGAATTCGGAACTAGGTCGAATAAACATTCCTGCAATCTTCAAGGAGGCGTTGAAGTTTATAAATCTCTTGGTAGTAAAAAATATCCTGTGACATTCATTATCAGAATGGAATTCCCAGGAGAAGTAATGCTAATAGTTGATTACATACAGTCGAGAAAAGCAATATTGCATTTATTATATCAAGAGATCAGCATTCCCGCCGTGACGATCGATTTTTCTATGTCTTGCACAAGCACCTATATTTCGTGCTATTCTCACTCAGTTTCGATTCAAAAACCTGTATATGTTTCTGGACGTTTGATATCAAACGGACCACTGAAGAATTATATATCTGGAAATTACAGTCATCTTCAAATCCTGTTTACTTGTTGGAAATAAAAGCACTAGGGCGTATTTATGAATGAGCATTGCACTGTAAGTCCTATTTCCAATAATTTAATCTGAAATTTTTATTTGCAGTGTATAAAAATCTTCTAGGATGGAATTTTAAAGCTTTTATATTCAATACTAGAACCCCAAAACAGATTCAAGATGACGTTGAATTATGATATCACGTAGTCGAATAGTTAATGGAAATATACATAACGCTGGATTGTTTAGTGTGATTCCGACAAATCGAACCATCGAACTATCCGAAATGTTACCCACCCTCAAGCCCACTCCTAAATGAATACATATATCAGTGTTCATTTATCTATGTTGTCACATGCGATCGCCAATGGCTATAATACTGTCAGATGGCGACAGAACATCTAGCGATGGAAAATTTAGAGGTTTGTGCTGTTATCTGCAGATGTTTTCCTTGTTGTCGTAGACATATTTTCGAAGTTGCCTAAATGATGCACAGGACTACATCTCTCAACATAGAAGCGTCCATGAATGCATGATTTAACACTGAATCAAAACTTTATTAGTTTGAACAGAAAAGAAAACTGAAGAAATAGGAGAATAAAAAACAAATACCGTATCTGCTGGCTTATTAAGTCAGGTCCAACTGCAAAAATAAAAAACAAACAACAAAAAAGCAAAAACACCCCACCATACCCCAAACAACACCCCCCCCCCAACCCATAGATCCAGCTATGCTGTCGCATAATGCGCCGGTAGATCATGATCTATGATGTTTATTCTAATCATTAGTCCTTACAAACTGCATAAACCCAGATCGTATTATACGATGACAGATTGGGTCCCTGCAGTTTGCAGTAGGATTAGACTTATAAGCGTATGAATACGGTACTTGTCAACACAAATATAACGACTAGGATCCAGGCCTAGAACGGAAGGTTATATAGTGTCACTGTTTCTGATTCTGATAATCGAAGATGACAGTAGCTTTCAGCAAAGTTTGGCGACTAATGGAGAAACTCTGGCTCCAACCTAGATTTATTTACAGCACGTATGTAGTGGCTAAACGATTGGCCATGTAAGCCTCAACGTATTAACGTATCAAGACTGATGAATATGTACAGTACGCATAATTGAAAACAATACAATAACATTCTCTAATAGAACACGAATATACCATACAACTGTACATATACCATACAACTGTACATACCTAATACAGCTACACTCATAAACACGGTACACACGCTAAGCTAGGCACGCACTTTACACGTATATGACACAGCCGATGACGAAAATCATGCAAACAAAATCACCCGCAATTTATTCGTGACAAATACAGGCATAGTTATCTAGTACTAAAAGTTGTGGTAGTTTAAGGCAGGGCGGGATTTTGTGGATTTTATCGTAGCTTACAGTAATTCAGGTATATTTAATATAAAGTTGAAATGAATGCAAGATGCTGAATTTCTCACACGGAGAAATCTAGCTGTTTTGTTTACCTTACTTTTCTTATCACAGCTTGGTTGTCTCAGTCAGGTTTCAGACGGAGTTGTTCTAAAATCAAACAGGAACTATAGATATGTAATAATAAACCCATGTAGCAACATAAGGTCTCGCAACCGAGAACACACCATAATAAACATGTTGAGAGAGACAGACACACACACTCACACGAAGTTGACGGTTTGGAATAATGCTAGAAACGGTAGGTCGTTCCACACAGTATGGTGAATTTTATCCTATCTGCAGGTCTAACTAAATAAATTTTCAGGTCAGCGCTATTAAATGTTGTTTAAAGTACCTAATCAGTTTTAAATACTTCGTGTGAAACGAATCAGATACTGTTAGCTACATTTAATGACGCTGACCTGAAAATTTACTGAGCTACAGATAGGAGAAAATTCGGGCTGCTGTGTGTAACGAACTATGACAGAAAACACTGTTCCAGGCACACAGAATATACACATCACTGACTACAAAAAACGAAAAATCCAAATCTCTCAAGAGCTACCGCAAAGACCGCAACAACTAGAAATGTGTTATATCAGACCTGCCTTCTCCAAACTTTGTCAGACACCCCCGAACGGCACCAGTTGAATCAAAACTTGTAAACAAATGAAAATGTCTCCACTTATCAATCAGGGTGGTTCATTCATCAGTCTACACGCTATTCCATAAGAAGATTTCCATGTAAGGTATCATTCATTGAACTAGAAATAGCTACACTTGCCATATCTCCACGAAAAAAATTTGAAATTCCAAGAACATTAGGTATTAGAAATCTGATCCGCCACTGCACACTTAGAACTGTAATGGTAGTCGGTACCCAGTATTGTAATATATAGTACTGTTGCCTGCCATAGAACATTTTTTTCCAAATTAGAACTTGTAGAAGTTATAAGTTATCCGTACAAAATATATTAATTACTTATTGTTATTTTTATATGATACCCATCGATTAATTGTGATAATACAGTAATAATATCAAATGGTTCATTAACATATTCGTATAAATGCGCAGGACTGTATTTTGAACAAAAATAAACACCTGACATTTATAACTTTTATTCTTGATTTTGTTTTCCTTTTTCTAAGACAGGCATATACAGCTAAAATATACTTAGATAATTACTCAGAATTTATTTTGTAAACAATACAAGACCTGATGACCGTCATATAGATTCAGAAGCAATAATAACACCTGATGAATAATACCGTGTCTTAAACCTGTTAACTAAATTGCAAACGTGCGGGGTTATTTTAATTTAATTGGAAAACAAAGCAGAGTCCTCGTGGGGAGACAAATAATGTAACTCCTTAACTGGAATTTCCATGTCTCGGTGTAAACCCCAACACAGATTCTCTTAGTTTCACGTAGGAAGGAAATTTATTCTCAGAGTGGTCTCTAAGTAAAAAGCGGAAATGTTAACCAAAGTTTACGAATGTTATAAATAGGGATATGTCTTCAGTGGTGGAACGCATCGAGCGTCTATGAAGGTTAAAAGATGGGGTAAGAAGGCTCAATATATATATATATATATATATATATATATATATATATATATATATATATATATATATGCGCACTTATTTACCGCTTTGTCTACTAGGCCAAATTTGTTGCAAAGGTTTTCGACACGAGCTTAATGTTCAACAAAAGCAATAACATGAATGAAAAATCATACCGAGTGACAAAATCACATCAGATTACCCCATGACGCATTCTGACATAGGACCCTATCAATCATAAAATAAAAGAGATAAGGTAAGTAACTTCCAAAAGCTTCGTTCCACGCTTGACAATCAATCTCCTGCTATTTCCATCTTTGAAAGCACACGACCATATATATGACTTGTTTTACTCCTGAGATATTATTCTATTCATCACGCAATATTGACTTTTTCTGTGTTGCACCAATCTGAAGTTACGGGCTCAGAAACTTAAGAATATCGCGAATTTTGCCTGCCAGGACCACGTTGCGCTCTTCTACAACCTGCGCTATTTACCGAGAGATACAGTTTTGCGACTGAACGATATTTTCCTTCATTAATCTGAGAACAGTGTTGATGCAAAAGTAAATTCCTACTTACTATTAACTCGATTCAACTTTAGGAATCCTGTTCCATGGAAGAATTATACATTTGTCATCTTAAGTGTACACATGTCGAATATAAATTACACTCATTTTTTAAAAAAAAAAAACATCTAAACTATGCGGCACACACGTAATCGGCGAAATATAATTGCCTCAAAAAGTTTATACTTAAAAACATACATACATCTGGCCTGTGGTGTTACCTTTTGAGCTGTAATTCATTTTATGGCCAATACTTAAAAGGACAAAACCGTCAACGAAAGCAGATTTTACTTGCGCCAGAAAATGGGAACGGCATCTGTCAAACTCTTGCAGAACGACAGCCAATTATCCTCTACGATAAACGGACGTGAAAACTTTCACCACTGCCACTGCTTCCCGATCAAAGATAGAAGATCATGTTTCCAAGGTCAGCGACTAAAACGTTTGCTCATTGGCATCGTCAGCAATAGAGCCATCAAAGAAAATCCGAAGGAGTGCCAACACTTTAACGTGTCCAAGATAGAAGTCACTAGAGATGGCCAGACGTTATGTATCAGACCCGTTGAACCTAACCTCGCCCAGAAAAATTAGGTAAGATCTGACTTGACACTGTTTTAAACCACAGGAGAGTGAGTTACCAACAGCTGTCACGGCATTTCATTCGACGATTATGCAGTAGGCTCTGCTCTGTGGGGAGTTGATTTCACTTTTGTCCAAGGCAGCAACGAGGGACATTTCCAACCTATAAAACCAGGCCAACTTATTATGGAACTTGAGATTGTAATAGCTCTGACAAACAGTCAGCTTCATCTTGTATGCAGAATTTGACAATACTCCGGAAATCAAGAGTTTCAGAGACGTGGTCGTAGATTATTCGAGAAGAAAAGAGGGAACACGAAGAACCAATGAAGCTGGGAAGGTGTTTAATCCAGAACAAGAAAAGAAAGAAACAGTAATGGTATCCATAATAAGAATAACAGTTAGTCTCCTGTTGTACTCATCATTTGGCTGAAAGAAGTACAGGTCAGACTAGAGAACTTTGTTATGGATGTCAAGTCAATCATACTAGTCAGAAACAACACGACAAGTGCATGATGATGGGTCAAGAAGAAAAGTTGGAAGAGTGTCTAGAAGAGGTATGTATTATTATCTCAGAAGAGAATATTTCGTGAAAGTGATGAATGTAACCATTCCTTACTTCCACTAACTTCTCTGGAGAGCAATAGCAACAGAAAACTGAGATTACCCATTGTTCATCGACTGCCTTGACATAAATTTCAGCGAAAATGTCAGGTGTGAATTAATTCCTTATCATTACCTATGAAAAGAAGAAAACCGCATACCTGGGAAACTATCATTAAAAAGCAAAGCGATAAGAATGGATACCTTCCAACTCCATTATTTTCTGACTCGCAGTTTGTACACAGCTTCTTGGAATCATGTAGTGTGTGCCAAAGATGAAATTCCCCATAGCAAACCTAAAGATGTTCAACTGTATGTCATTAACACAGACAACAGGAATAGTCCAGGAACCCATTGGGTATGCGTCTACTTTCCCAACGATCACAGTGTGGCATATTTCGATTCATATGGATTATCTCCTCTGGAAGACAAGATCAATAACTTTATGAGAAGAAATGCTGCATCGACTGGATTCAATAATGTGAGATTGCAAGGATTCGATTCCATGGTGTGTGGACAGTATTGTATCTAATATCTTCATCAATGCAGTCTTGGAGTTCCCTTAGATCATTTAGTGAGTTGTTTTGATCGTCGGTACTCTAAAAGCAATGATAAAATAGAAATATGGCTTATTCAACATTATGGATATCGTTTTCTTTAGTTCAGAAGCGATGTATGCTTCGATAGCAAAATGACAGTGTCTTATCTTAGATTATTTGAACTCAAGTTTGACTCCACAATGTTGTCAACTCTGCAAATACGTTCATCCTTAATAATTTTTGTTTGTTTGCAAATAAATACGATAAAAACAATCAGAATGATATTCTCAAGCAGTCATGTTAAATTTATTCCGTGTAAAAATGAAGCGGGTATTTACTGTCCAACCCCTGAATATCTCAGTCACATTTTAAATTTGTGCCAAGCTATAACTAGGAAAGAGGCACTTTTTTAAAACTACACAAAAACTACCAGCCCCAACCCACTACCAAAATATTTCCGAATAAGGATGTCAAAAACACCAAACTGATGTCCTTAAACATCCTTGGTGTTCATCTTAGAACAGGAAAGAGAATAAAATTCACTGATAAATAAAGAAGAAATGGAAGGAAGAGGGAGGAAGGAACGGTAGAGAAGGAAAGAGAAAGACAGGATGAATGAACAGGTAATTAACATAGACACAAACTAAGGTTAAACAATCAAATAGTTCCCCTTACTGTCCTAACCGGGAGAGGAGTGGTATAAGCTATAAGGGAAGGGATTGGTCAGAAAAGTCCCGTTCTGGGGTTTGGTTAGTAGAGTACGGGACAATCCTCGTCCTCAGAGGCTGGAACAAATTCTACTCCATAAAAAGGCAGCCAAGACCAAGCAAAAACAATCTAAAATGCAGTTAACACTAAAAGTAACAGCTACAGGACAGCCAAATAATAAAATGCCGTCTGGACCGGAAGAAGACGAGCTACAGGACCGGTGGAATGGATTGGTTAGATCAACCCCACTATGGGTCATTCCTACAAGAGAAATCTTGATAATATTTCAGGATTTTTATCAATACGAATAAATAACATTATCATACAGGTCAGAGAATTTTAGTTCGTACTCTACGGAGATTTGAGCCCAGGTAATGAAAATGTGAAAAATAACATATGGTTTTGCGAATTTAATCCCAAATAACCCTAGAATTTCTAACACAAATCCTAAGGATTAAAGTTCTGAATAAACTAGTGGTATTCCAAAATAAATCCAAAGCTTAAAGTGTTGATGTGCCTGTGATGGCCTGTGTCGTAGTGATGTGCCAACAGTCTTTCGTTGAGTCACAATAATACAATCTAGGAATATATCCTTGTTTGAATTTCACTATAAAACCAAGTCTCTATTTCCAAGAAGGTTATTTTTGAGCACTTTGTATTTCCAGAGAAGACATCACTTGAATTAACTAATTTGAATAAATAAATTCCAGCCTAAATAAATACTGCAAACAACAATAATGCAATTGATTCTACTCAGATCTTGCAGCATGAATGAATAATTTCTAGATAAGCAACATTATATAGTCCTCTACCTGACCTCCGGTCACAATTAGCATTTTCCCCAAAAATCCAATGGAAAATTTCATTCTGGAAGGTTCCAAATGTTTACAAGATAAAATCTTAATTATAATTAGATGGTCTGTTGCTAAAATTATAACATGAAATGTGGTAAACAACAGGTAGACCCGGTATTTCGTGGGGAATTTCCGATGTTCTGAACTCCAATTGAAATAAACTTGTTCTTTATGAAACCATAATCAATGACTCAGTTCAGGTAGGAAATGAACTTCATTTTGGACAAGGTAAAGTCCAAAATACAATTATCAATAGCATATAATTATTAAAAAAGTGAACAATGCGAATTAAATATGTTGACACATATACATGTACAGACATACACATGTAGCGATATATATCCATATAGGGCTTTTTGTTGAGTGTCTTCCTCGGATATTCTGATATTTTCTAACTACAGTTACAGAGTTTCCAAATCCTGTCCTAAATCTAATGATATGCAATTGTACGGTCTGATGTAAACCAGTGTTTTGATGATTTAAACGAAAATTAAATAAATATGGGAGTTAGTTTCCCTGTTTATTTTTAAACTCAGTAGAAACAATGTTTATGTTAAATAAACGTTCCTTTCATGCTGATGATGGACGATGAAGGGCGGGAACTTGATTACCTTTTCAGTTAAATAAGGGGATAATACCGGTATTTACTTGTACAGGTAATCGAGTTTTCGCCCTTTAACGACAAACAAATTCTCAAGGAAGTGATATGTTCACAAAATCACATGAACATGTGGCCAGTGTAATTTATTTAAATTTTGGATTAGTTGATTGCAGATCTCAGCACTTCGTGAAACTAATATCTACCTGACGTCAAACGGAACTGACTTTTTGACTCCAAAATACCCAAATACGACATTGGGAATTTCTTCTAAGCCGTAATAAACTGAGTCTCCGACTTGATAAATAATTATTTTAACTGAAATCCATTGGAGTATTGGCATCAGCATGTACATCAGATGTACATTGCAATAAGTGTGAGATGGAATGGTGGCTTCTGTAAACAGTATAATGCAAAAGAAAAGGTATTCCGACAGCCAGCCAAGTTTGGGAGTACATCATCCGGCTTCATGGGTAAAGTGGGGTTCCAAATAAATGGTTAAGTGATATTCAAACAGGCATATAAAATAAAAAGAGAAATAATCCCTGAATAATTTGGAACATATGCTGATAAATATGGCTTTTGTACTACTACAGAGTGAAAACAGATAGTAGTAAGCTCTGTTGTAACAGCAAACTCTCAACCCATACAACTTAAATGATTGTGTTCCAAAGTCACGTCAAGTGATACGAAACTAACATTTGCATAACTCACTTTTAGGAAAATTAACAAAAGGATAGTTTCAGATTTTAAACATATTGGTAATCCCATATCAGTATAATGACTACAAAATGTACATAAAATACAAAATATGGAGCTATATTGGTTTCAACTGTTCTCAGAGGTAAGATGATCGGAGGTTAGGGAGCGGTACTTTGTGTGCAGAATTGATTACAACTGCTCCTGATAGAATGAATGTCAGACAACAATAGACACACTTTATTTTCACTACTGGGGTCCTATTTGTATTTGCATTACTGGGGTCATATTTGTATTTACATTACTGGGTTTCTATTTCTGTTTACATTACTGGGCTCCTATTTCAATTTTACATTACTGGGGTCCTATTTCTATTGATATTACTGGGGTCCTATTTCTATTTACATTACTGGGGTCATATTTGTATTTGCATTGCTGAAGTATTTATCTCTTAAGACTCCTCACATTTGAATTTATCCATTAACATGTTCAATTAATTGCTTTCTTAATGAAATTACAGACAACACTTCTCATTTTACACTATCAAATAATTATACAACAGCGTAATCCAGTCCTGCAAATGAGCCTTGGAGACTGCTGCATTTAAAAGTTCTGATTTGAATGGAGAAATTGTATAATTTGACCGAATATTTGCAAATAACAAGACAGAATATGACATTGAAGTGCTCGACATTTTTTGTTATATTGCAACAAACGTGTACGCAACTGAATATATTGTTGTTTATGCTTTATGTGCATCTGAAATTACTGTAATTTCTAACAATTAAGATATTAATTAGATGGCATATAACACATTCAATAGTAGCCTAATATATATCCCATCAAAAGGAGATGGAAATATCCATTTTGCTGTCACATCTGTCTGTAAAGGATACTAAAGGGATATTAATAAACTGAACTAATAAGCAGGTGTTCTTAGATATACAGATTTGTTATTAATTATGAAAATATGGGTAAAATTTAACTGGTATTTAAATACAGGTAGCTGTTACACAAAGTTGACTGATATCAGTTTGACAAAATTTGTTTCATATACTTTTAGTCTCTCGATGGGTTGTGCACATGTTAGGCATTAACACTGGCTCTGCTCAAATTCCAATAGAAAGGTTATGCTAGCTACACATCTAGTACGGACCCATCATCGTCACGACCATTATCGGAGAAAACAGAGTCCTGCAAGCATTGAGCGCTCGCACATAGGGTCAAAGGGGGGATGGACACTTACCCCACCCTCGATTTCACCATTAAACATGGCCTACATCTGTAAAATGTAATGGCTGCCCTCACCCCATCCCACAAACAAACAAATTTCTGCGGGCGCCCTTGCCTGCGAAGTATCACACTTGAAGACTGAGAGGAAGTAAGTCACAAAAACATCAGCGATGTCTTCTAAGTCTGCAAAGATGAGAGCTTTTAATTTTGAGGGAAATGTGAAACTTCCACAGTCAGACAGTGAACCTCATAATTTAGTTTAGGATTATTCATAAATAGTTGCAGATTGTGCGTACGTAAGATATAGTCGAAGTGTTTTTGAAACAGATCAACAGGAAGACAGCGCCATATATAGAAGACATTAATGTCGTGAAGGAATAAGTGGTACAAATTTCTGTGACTGGTTCCAAATCTCAGCGTGTGACGAGAAGAAATGAGACTATGTATATCTGAGTCAGTTAATATCAAATGTTAACTAGTCTGTGATATTGAAGAGATTTCCAGTATACAAAGCGAGAGTGCCTTAAGCAGGAAAGAAAACAAAGTTGTATAATAGCGTCTAATTCGGATAATAATAATAATAATAATAATAATAATAATAATAATGATAATAATAACACTAGTAATAACAATTCTATTTTCTGAGGATACTACATTTGGTTTTGAATCAATATACGAATCTTACATGGAGTCCTCGATAATAATATATTTAAACTATAAATGCAACGTTTTTGTACGAATTAAGCCCTTACTTACTACAGTCTATGAACCGCTCCGGTGGCCTAGTGGTTAGAGCGTCCGCCTCGGATGCGGGAGGTCGGGGGTTCGATCCCCGGTCGAGTCATACCAAAGACTTACAAAAATGGTACTAACAGCTGCCTCGCTTGGCGCTCAGCATTAAGAGGTTAGTGTTAGGACTGGTCGGCCTGGTGTCGGGATAATGTGACTGGGTGGGACATCATGCTACATGTCTGCGGCATGATGCCCCAGTGCTAGACATCACTATAAACTGCCACACTGCAGACATCGTAGCGATATGACTGAAAAATTGTTAAAGCTACGTTAAAAATCATAATCACATCACATCACATCCTACAGTCTATGACACTCATATGCAATCATAATCTATATGTACACAGATTAGATTTAAAACATACGTAATACATACATGCAGGTTTGGGAGACGGGAAGGTGGTGGGGATAACTAGGTTAGGTATATCTATTTCTTTCTGCTATGGCATAATTTCAAAGACGACTGTAAGAGTATCAATTTTATAGATGTCGTTGTAATACATAACTGAGCGAACGCTGCAGATGCCATTTTAAGTTGATGTATGTGACTTGGCACGGAATTAAACCCATGACCTGTGTAAGATACTGTGCTTTAATCAGTCTGTTGGGGGAATGGTTGATTCTTAATTAGGTTCTGTCTGACAACTTTGCAACGAACTGGTCAAGATAAGATGAATTAGTTTCGTGTATTGAAAAATTGCAAGGGCTGAAATGTAGCAGAAACAGCTTTTTTACTTGCTGAAATATTTGTTCTAAGTTGAAATCGGTTCTTAAGGAAAGCGGGAGGAAGGTATTATTTTCCACAATTTGGATGGACGCGTATTAATTATAACGGTTAAATAAACCCAAACTCCAGTTGGATAAGTAATGGCTTAGGTATGTTTCTCATGCGAAGTTTTGTGTTTTATAAACTTATTACCCGGCAAAATTCGTCAGTCGAATTTTTTTTTTTTTTCTTTTTTTTTTTTTCTTTTTTTTTTGCGGAAGGCAATTAGTCTTGACTTCGAAAAGAATAGGAAGTATTCTCTTCTTAGAAAGGTCCAAGGGACGTGTATTGGAAGTCTTGAGAGACGATTCTGTAAAGGGGGAAAAGAGAGCAAGGTACCTTGTCTTAGTTTCATAAAATTATTCATTGATATGAGTCTGAATATAATTGTTGAATTGATTTATTTTAATTTCATACAAATATTTTATAAGAGTCTTAAGATAATTCTTTGAAACCATTTATCTTGAATGTTATATAAATCATGTATTCTAAGAAATTCTCTTATCATTTTCTTGATATTGGCCTTGAGATAATTGTCTGAATTTATTCATTTATATGTCATACGAACCATGTATGCTGGGAATCGATTATTATTAGGTTTGTAGGGTGTTTATGCCGATGAATTGTTAGTTAATAAATAATGTAGTTAAGACAAGAAGTGAAGTTTGCTTAATTAATTTGAATTCTGTTAACCTCTGAATCTGTTTAATTAGCATTGGAGCAGAAATATGGACCATTCTGATTATTATTGTGTCGACTGTATGTGTGCGTGTGTCCTACATTAATCAAGATAGTGATTAATAGTTCACACTGCTTGAGCATATTTGTAAATTGTATAAGGTTAGAGCAGACTATGCTTTTGCTCAATTAGTAATGATGGGTGGATGTATTAGGGGAATACATTAAGTTTCTATACGATTTAATGAACCGGTATGCAAACAAATTACTTTATTGTATACAAAGGTTTGCGTCCTGGAACCGTGTTAGTTGTTAGTGCTTGTTTGTAATACGATATGGTTAAGTTCTGAAGGAGACGTGAGATGGAATGTTAGTTCATTCCACTGAGTTATGTAACAGAAATCTAGTTTGTATTATTTTATTTGAAGGGAAATAGTTTTCACGTCAGAATGTGAGAACGATAGAATGTGAAAACTTTGAATAGAAAGATTTCACAGTGAATAGGAAGGATCCCTGGCGGATTAAAGTAACCAGGTCAGGTTATGTAGACATGCTGGACAATTAAATTCTAAACGCTCACTAGATTTTATAATGAAATTTATCATATATGTGTGTAAACGGAAATGCTAATTGCATTTTGTATTACTTTTTCTATTTATATTCTAGTAGAAGCATATGTTTCAAGTGTCTTGTATAATTTTATTTTGCTGATCTAATTATTGAAATTGTTATATCCTGTGTACGGGGGCTCCTGTAATTCTACTCGATATCTTTGCTCAGATCTCCATTCATTTCATCCATTAATTTCGCATTTTTTATTCACCCAGGTGGATCGTCCTCTAGACATTGATAACCACCACCACCACCATGTACCAAATACATTTGTTGAGCCGCATTCTTAACAGAATAGAGTTTTTGCCTTTGTTTAATATGGTTGCGATTGATATTCCACAACCCTGCTGGGGAATATGTCAAATATTTGTGTACAGAGTCATTTTGAATTAAGGCAAATGCAGATTGGAGTACGAAAGAAACCGCAGACTGGGTGAATGGATATTGGGAGCTATAGTTACGAGATCATTGATACATTGTGGAGTCATGTTATAAGATGATTTCATTATCGAATGGCTTAAAAGTACTTTACTCTATAATTAAAAAGTAACTACTATACATTAACAAATAAACGAGAGTATAGGGAGAGTTTTTTTGTAAACATTCTAGCAGCTCGGATTTTTTTTTTTTTTTTTTTTTTGTAGTTTAATTATACTGGTCTACAGCCAAAATGCTTCCGAGATAAATGTAGTCAAACTGTACTAATTCTGGGTCACTGAGAACGAAAATGGTTCTTAAAATTGTTGATTGGCTCTAGTTTTAAAGATATGATATTGGGTCAGTATATACGAGCCTTGACATGGGAATGAGTGAGTTATAACTTAAACCAGAAATGACTAAAATACATCTTTGACTGGATCTATGAATACATCTATGTCTGGGTTTGGACAGTACTTGCTTTTTAGGCAAAACAATGAATGATGCAATCTGAAGCTGGTATTGCGTCATACATGATATGAATTGCATTTTGTTATTCCTAGAAGTCATGGATGATGAAATCATAACTAAGCTTACATCGCTCTGCTGAACAAATTGTCCTATACCAGCTCAAGAAATCATACAGTGTCGTGTTCTCTTTTTGTCAGTGTTTCTTTAGCCAAACTTAGCAGAGATGCCTTGTACTTGTATAAACAATGCAGAAAACTTCTGCTATGTTTGTGGTGAAGTGACTTTTGCATCACAAAAGCGCAGTATAACCACTATGGTTAAGAAAAGCCGATCACCTTATTTTGGCTGCAAAATTGGAGATAAAAATTAAAGGTGGGCCTCACACATATGCTGCAACACTTGTGCAACAAATCTTCGCCAGTGGTTGAACAGGAAAAGGAAATCTATGCCTTTTGCAGTGCCAATGAATGATTAGCAGAGAGCCATCAGATCATATCATCAATTGTTACTTCTGCATGTTTCCTCCAGTTGGGAAAGGTGTGTCAAAGAAGAAAACTTGGACTGTGCATTATCCAAACATTTCATCCACTATACGCCGAGTACGCCATGGAGAAGGGCTGCCGGTTCCTGATGCACCAGAATCATTTTCACTTGAGTCAGACGAGAAAGACGTGGAAGAGGATGTAACTTATAGTCCTGAACCATCAATGTCACATGTCCCATATCTTCTCCCATCCTCCTTCTCTGAACCACACCTCATAATACAAGGTGAACTGGATGATCTTTTCAGGGATTTGGAACTAACCAAGAGAAAGGCAGAGCTGCTGGGCTCCAGACTACAGCAGTTGAATCTCCTGGCAGGTGATGTTAGGGTTTCTTATTCATGGAAGGTGATCCTGTAGCCTGCAAAAACATCGATGGTGTGATGGCAGCCCTCAACATCGTTCATGATCCAGATGAGTTGAGACTGTTCATTGATTCGTCGAAAACGAGTCTTAAGTCTGTTTTGTTGCATAATGGCAATGTTTTACCATCAATTCAAGTTGGTCATGCAGTCCATATGAAGGAAACTTATGAAAACATGAAACAACATTTTGAGGTGCATAAACTATGACCAACATCAGTGACAGCTCTGTGGCGATTTGAAGGTTCTTGCACTCTTGCTTGATCTGCAGACTGGATACACAAATTACTGCTGTTTTCTCTGCAAATGGGATAGTCTTGCGAGAGATTCCCACTACATCAAGAGAGATCGGCCACTCCAACAGTCATTGGAGCCTGGGAGGAAAAGTGTTTAGCATCCACCACTTATTGAATCACGAAAGATTTTGTTACCACTCTTGCACATAAAACTGGGTCTGATGAAGAACTTTGCCAGGCCATGGACAACAAAACACAAGCAGCTTTCAAGTACCTCCGTGGAAAATTTCCAAGGTTAAGTGAAGCTAAGATAAAGGAAGGTGTCTTTGTTGGTCCTCAGTTTCGTGAACTTCTTCGAGATGATGCATTTCACCGTGCACTGCGTGGCAAGGAAAAGACGTCATGAAAAGCCTTCTAGTTAGTGGCAACAAATTTTCTCGGAAACAACAAGGCAGACAACTACAGGGAGTTGGTGGAAAACCTCCTCCAGGCATACAAAAGCCTTGGTTGCAACATGTCACTAAAGATACATTTTTTGCACTCTCGTCAAGATTTTTTCCACCGAACTGTGGAGAAGTGAGCGATTTCACTAGGGCACTGCAACAATGGAGAAACGCTGTCAGAGCCAATGGAGCCCATCAAGGCTTGCAGACTATTGTTGGATAGTGACAAGAGATGTTCCATTTAATGAATACAAGAGACAAGTCAAGAAGCGCCGAGTAGACACTGAATAAGGACTAAACAATATAATTATATTAACATAATAGTTTTTTGCCTTTTGTTTCATAATAAATTTTGCTGTTTTTTTAAAGTGGTACATAAACAGTTCAGGTGAAATATTATCATGTAAAGCAACCATAAACACATGAAAAGACCTAGGTTTACAATTGTGATTAAAACTCTACAATCTACACAATGTACATAGACGTAAAATGTAAAAACTTAAATATCATGGAAACAGTAGCCAATCAGTTGTTTTAATTGTCGTATTTGAATTCAGCACATCAAAATCCATAATAAATAGCACATTTAACTCTGACGCAGACGACTTCTAAAACATTGTAGACCAGTGTTATCTGACAGCACATACGGAATCAATCTGTTCATTAAGGCTATTCTGGAGGACAGTGCAAAACACACGCGCTTTCTTTGATTTTCCTACGAAATGCCTGCCAATAATCACATCTAATATTTTTAATACTTTTTGTGATATTTAATCTAGTTCCCAGAACAAATATATCGATATCCTGTAATTTCTGTAATCTTTGCCTTAATCCAACTCTCATACAGTTAGTTATCTTCTGTATTTAAGTGCATTTTATTGGTTTCGCACCACTGTATAACAGCATCAATGTCCTGTTGTAAATTCTGTTCAAGAGAAGAGATTGTATTACTCATGGCATGTACGGATACGTCATCGGCAAAAAGATGAGTTTTAGTGGCTTTTATGTGACGTGGTCAATAATTAATGCATACGAAAAGAACTATTGACAAAAACTTCCTCGTGGTTTTTATATGAACTCGAAATCTTAGAAAGCATTTTGGCAGTAACATACGGGTAAGAATCAAATGCAGATTCTGCACGTCTAAGAGAAGAATATAAAATATATGGAAACGAAAAGCAAATAATTCTTTATCAATGAGATGCAAAGAAGGACGATTGAGAATTCTTCCACTGACATGGCAAAGTCCAGGAAAGAAAACCTGAAATACTTAGTATGTGATTATGATAACTGTAATGCTTGACAATGAGCATTCATATCACTTTCAAGTTTTAAGCCAAATGGCGATGTTTGACAGTGAGCATTCATATCACTTTCAAGTTTTAAGCCAAATGGCAATGTTTGACAATGAGCATTCATATCACTTTCAAGTTTTAAGCCAAATGGCAATGTTTGACAGTGAGCATTCATATCACTTTCAAGCTTTTGGCCAAATTGCATTGCTCGACAGTGAACATTAATATCACGTTCAAGTTTTTGCCAGATGGCATAGCTTGCATTGACAGTGTACGTTCATATTAAGTTTTAGACCACTTGGCAATGCTTGACAGCGAACACTGACATCAGTTAAAGGTTTCGGGCCAAATGGCAATGTACATTTTAAAAAGGGCAATTTTACTGAGTGCCACATTGAACAGATTTTACTTCAGTAACAGTACACGCAGTGAGTGATGTGAAATATACTGTCAATATTGACAGTACATGATGTGAAATATACTGTCAATATTGACAGTACATGATGTGAAATATACTGTCAATCTTACATGAATCATTACAGGACCTTTAACTGCAATGGTTTTACAATGAAGAATAACAGCACTGTGAATGTTAATCTCACATGACATTAACAAAATTACTGCATTTCATTGTTTAATTTCATAACAGGTCAAGCTAATAACTAATTTTCATAGTATATCTTGTAACGAAGTCATGAAACTAACTCCCAAACATTTTTATTATTTCATCGAGTGACTTGATTTTCATCTCATATATGGTTTTAACTTGTGTACGTCAGTATACAAACGGTACATCTGTTACCATTGATTGCAATTTTGTATCTACTTACTGATTTTTATGATAATGTTTAAACAATTAAATTTACTGTAACCAGTGTTAGGGAGATTTTCATGTAAATCCTGGAGTAATATATACGTGCCCGAATATATATATATGTAAGGGTGAATAATTTCTTCTTTCTTATAATAATTGTTTGATATGCAAAATTTGTCAGTATTCATACCTATGGAAACAAAGATTATTACAGTGTATATTGAATTTGGAAGAAGTACCGGTACACATAATATGACCTATATTGTTTAACTTTTCACAACTACTTTGCTGAAGGGTGGGGGAAACAGTATTTCCCATAGAGAATGCAAAATGCATGCAAAACAAATAACATTGTAATCTAACCAAATGAACAAATGTTCTAGAGCAGCGTAGTCCAACTACAGGCACACGTGTAATTTTTTGTGTGGCCCGCGCTGTTACAAAAAGTCACTTATATATATATATATATAGAGAGAGAGAGAGAGAGAGAGAGAGAGAGAGAGAGAGAGAGCACGGTTTACATTTCTGGTACATGTTCCCGAGGGTTTTGAAAATGTTGGAGCACACTGTGCTAGAGTTTAATAGTTAAGTCATATGCTTTACATCCTTTTAGAAATTATAAATTAGAATTCAGTTAGCTAAATATGCATAAGTCCCAAAAGTGTTCAATACTAATGGCTTGAAAGTTTGATGCATACTATTGGCTTGGAATATTGATGCATACTAATAGCTTGAGATTTTGATCCATATTAATGGCTTAAATATTGATGCATACTAATGGCTTGAGAGTTTGATGCATACTAATGGCTTGAGAGTATGATGCATGCTAATGGCTTGAGAGTTTGATGTATACTAGTAGCTTAAAATATTGATGCATACTAATAGCTTGAGAGTTTGATCCATACTAATGGCTTGAGATTTTGTTGCATACTAATGGCTTGAGACTTGATGCATACTAATGGCTTGAGAGTTTGATGCATACTAATGGCTTAATATATTGATGCATACTAACAGCTTGAGAGTTTGATGCATACTAATGGCTTGAGAGTTTGATCCATACTAATGGCTTGAGATTTTGTTGCATACTAATGGCTTGAGACTTGATGCATACTAATGGCTTGAGAGTTTGATGTATACTAATAGCTTAAAATATTGATGCATACTAATAGCTTGAGAGTTTGATCCATACTAATGGCTTGAGATTTTGTTGCATACTAATGGCTTGAGACTTGATGCATACTAGTGGCTTGAGAGTTTGATGCATACTAATGGCTTAAAATATTGATGCATACTAACAGTTTGAGAGTTTGATGCATACTAATGGCTTGAGAGTTTGATGCATATTAATGGCTTGAAAGATTCATGTATACAATTGACTTGAGATTTTGTGCATAATAATGGCTTGAGAGTTCGATGCATGCTAGTAGCTTGAGAGATTGATGCATACTAATGGCTTGAAAGACTGATGCATACTAATGATTTGAAAGATTGATGCATACTAATGGCTGGAGAGTTTGATCCATACTATAATGGCTTGAAATATTGATGCATACTAATGGCTTCAGAGCTTGATGCATACCAATGGCTTGATGGTTTGATGCATACCAATGGCTTGAAAGATTGATGCATACTAATGGCTTGAGATTTTGATCCATACTAATGGCTATAAATATTGATGCATACTAATGGTTTGAAAGATTGATGCATACTAATGGCTTGAGATTTTGATCCATACTAATGGCTATAAATATTGATGCATACTAATGCCTTGAGATTTTGATGCATACTAATGCCTTGAGATTTTGATGCATACTAATGCCTTGAGATTTTGATGCTTACCAATGGCTGGAGAGTTTGATGCATACCAATGGCTGGAGAGTTTGATGCATACTAATGACTGGAAAGTTTAATGCATAATAATGCCTTGAGAGTTTGATGCATGCTAATGGCTGGCGAGTTTGATGCATACTAATGCCTTGATAGTTTTGATGCATAATAATGCCTTGAGAGTTTTGATGCATACTAATGGCTGGCGAGTTTGATACATACTAATGCCTTGATAGTTTTGATGCATACTAATGGCTGGAAAGTTTGATGCATACTAATGGCTTGAGAGTTTGATACATAGTAATGGATTGGAAGATTGCTGCATACTAATGGCTTTATTGTTTGATGCATCCTAATGCCTAGCGAGTTTGATGCATACTAATGGCTTGAGATTTTGATGCATCACTTGCTTTAGGTTTCAAACGTTTTTTATTAAATCAAATGATCTCTCAACATATATTCTTCCTATTGCAACATTCTGGTGTTTTAAATTCTGTAGTAGAAATGATGTTTACAGTAGTTTTGAAAGACATCCAATTAATAGTGACACTTTCGGGTAATGGCTGTTTTTGGCAGTTCTTAGACGATTCCGAAGCTACGGTCAGTTATCGGATCACCTTTTATTGTAATTTCACGAACAGTTATTGAGTCAGAAAGAAAACTGGATTGATAAAACTAGCATATCCAGCAGGTAATACTCCATCCAATACATTTACAGTATCCCAGTGTTTATAACGGAACTATATTTGTTTCTGTAATTTGAATGTGGAACTCTGTGTAGTCGATTACAATGTCCATATTTAGTTAAAGTTTCTGATGAATTTTGGTGAATGATGGAACCATCATCAATTTAGTTAATTAAGAATTCAAGAACTTACCCTCACTTACATCAATTTGTCAGATACATGTATATCTGCCACGAACAGATCAAATCGCACACGTGTTAGCACAAGTAAATGTTCATCATTAAGTTTTAGTTGATATTGTTCAAAATCAGGTGTTCTTGATATCCAATGTTTACAACCGTGCCAATGATTTTGTAAGATGAAAATAATAAATGATCGACAACATCAGTGCAAAATTTATTAGGCTGGCATCCAAAAGCGGATAAATTTGGACTTCTGTAACACTTGGTGCTTGACGTAGAATCATGTTAACTCAAAAGCCCATAGCACCTGGGCAAATAGGTTAAGAACCCGGCTTTTCGAGTCACTAAGGTTTATCATATTGAGTTGGAGTTATTCAGGGTCTTAATTTCTCTCTCTCTCTCTCTCTCTCTCTCTCTCTCTCTCTCTCTCTGTGCAGAGGTTCGCAATAATTTAGATGATGAAACATCGGGCTAGTAATCAAAGAGTCGCATTTCCGATAGCGCCAGCCAGAGTAATGTCTTTTAAACTTCATAAGATTTGCATGTATCTATCACTGAGAAACTCCATAATTTGCTAGGAAACTGCCCGTTTTGCATTTATATGGAAAACTTTAACACACATATAATCACAACTTACGACTGCTGTCTAGTTATGAGTCATCGTCCTCGTTATTATCACGCAACGTTTTGGAGCGACGATGAGTCACTGTCGTCATGGCTACCAGTGCAAAAGTCACAGCCAGAGCCTCTGTTCATCTACTAATTCTGAGATCGTCGTGTCGTTATTTTAATCATCGTCATTAGTCTCATAATTATTATCTTTTGTCTATCATTTGAGATAACCATATCCCTGTACAAGTGTCTTTGTTTCCTGTGCGAAAGATATGCACAGACATAGTCAATGTTATTTTTGTCCTTGCTAGACTTGCCGCAGTCGAAACGAGCACCGCAAACAGCTCGTACCCAAGATGCGCATCAGCTCGAAGGCTACGCATGGGTTATATGCATTCACACTTTAGATGCTTCTCTAAAGATCATGCCCGTTCATTTCAATTGTAATTAGGCAAAACGCTTTGTCTAACAGGACAAAATTGGTGTAACTCATCGTGATGCGGGAAGGACTGAAATGATCCATGTGAGAAATGCTACGAGCTGTCTGTCATCCAAATATTGTGCGGATAAAATAATGAATGATATTACAGGTTCAAAGAAACAAGCAAACTATTAACTTCGAATGCATTTCTTAAAACCTAAAGATGATAATAATGGAAAGGTTACCCATGGATGTTCGAGATACTGAACAAGTAAAAATGCGATGAAATAAATACAAAATATGTTGGTTAGATACGGTGCTAAAATCATAAACTATCCTTTCGTTTTGGACAAGTTATCTTCAATGTATGATTACTATATATCCATAAATCCCTCCAGCACAAAGAAAGATCATAAATTAACAGCAACCGACTAATATGGGGTACATTTCTATATATAGCACCGATGATAACAGCAAGATACAGTTAAATTTCGAATGTCTTAGAAAAATTCAGATAACACCATTTTTGATACCCACGCAAAATTTGTTTGTGTCATTATCTAGCGTTAGCACCAAAGTTATATTTCTGAAAGTATCTCATTAGATAACTATATATAACATTGCAAACTGTGGAAAGACAGGGTTTGCATGGTCTTTGTGTAATGATTTAACGTGAAGACAAAATCCTGACTACATATATTTGGATGTTTGTATTGTCCATGATAAATCTGAATCTTGTTTGCAAGTGTAGGTTGGTTTCATGATACTTTCCAACTCACAACAAAGAAATTGCAGGACGTTTAGCTGACGAATTTCGTTTTTGCATTTCGCAACACAATCCTCTTCAGGACTTTTGTCTCTTTTGTTATATACTTGCTTGCATACTCGTTGATGGTCGTTCAATCTTCATTCGGTGTTAAAATCATCTAAGCACTTTTAGAAACACTTTTTAGTTGTGTGTTTGTTTATCTGTGATGACAAGACCCTCATATATCTTTCAGTGTACTATAATGATATGTGTTTCAATCAAATCAAGTAATTGCATCTGTCCCTTTTGTCACTCTTAGTGGTTTTGTGAATCTGAAAACGCTTGTCTGTACATTTAGAGATACGTTGAATTCATTTTCGAGTTCATCAACGTTGTCTATTTTAATCTGGCACCTATGAAACCAATATTTACATCTAGCGAAGATTATATTTTGATGACCTGTACTGTCTTTTGTGAGTTAGCGTAAACTCTAAGGCAAAATAGAAACATCCATAATCCTTCTTTTGAAATTTAATACGGTAATTTTAATTGTCTTTTTAACCCACAATTCCATCTATGATCTTTCACGCATTATCTGGTAACTATCCACATACAATGCTAAATATTCAATCCTTACAAGAGACCAATACGCATCATACAATTTTATTATCATGTACCCAAATTACATAACACACCGCCTCAGAGATGTCATTATACCACACAGCCCTTTTTATTTGTTTTAATTTTGATTTTTTTTTTCTTCGCCAATTTGATCCTTGAACTGGATTAATTATGTCTCTCGTTAAGAATGTGTAAATTCTGAGTATTCTCCTGAGCTTTTCTTCTGGTGATAATATGTGATTTGGGTTGCGTTGTCTCATTTACTGTTAAACATTTCACCAATTTCTTGATACGTCAGTCTTGGTTCAACTTTCTTCCGTTGTGCCTTCCTTCTAACATTGGACCATAATGTTTTCAGATAGATGCATTTTCAAATATATTTATTATTGTTCTCATGATGTAAATGGATTCACAGATTTACTAAATGAGTCAACTACCTCTTTAAATTTAGTTAATGATTGTTCCAACAATTTGTTTGATTATGGGAAGTCTGTACTGGGATATAGTCCTCAGACCGAATGATGAACCAGAAACTAGGAGTGAAGTGTTGTTGAGATTTGATGATGTCAGGGTTTACTTTTAGTGAATTCGGATCAGAGCCGCCTGAGTGTCCCTGTCACTCAGTAATCGCTATTGAAATCTAATTGTTGAATTGATTGTATGACTCCATGTGTAGTATTTATGATTGGGGAGTGGTACAATGCACAATGGAATAAACAAGAAAGGACTGTTCCATCATCTGGTGGTGCCGTTTATTGATGCTATGGTGGTAAATATGGTGTAGAGTTACAGGCGAAATAAGGCTTAAAATCACGATTTGACTGTCCTGAAGTGACGTAGTAAAGATAGTTCCCTGTATTAGGTGGATGACTCGTATATCTTCACGGCGTGGAATACTGGCAATATGTTAAGGAAATTTAATGAGGAGAAACCATGCAGTTGTGAGGCTGACAGGTAACTGGGATGTTGTGAGATTTGTTGTCATGTATTAATTAGAGCAAAATTAATTGTAGTTTGGACGCGTTGGTATTTCCAGTTTACAACAGTAATTGTATGGAAGTCTTTTATAATCAGGGAAAACATGTGACTTCTAGCGGGATTCACGCCAGGGTTGACATCGCTTGGTCAAGAAATCCCTTTTGCTTGTTATATTATGATCATCCCTTTCACCCCCAAAAATAATAAAGAAATAACGTAGCTATAATTCACATAGTATATCTTTCTGATAATGAACATCACAAATCTTAACATATTACATTCTTCTTATAATTCAAGCGACAGTCCACGGACAATATTCCAAAATATTGCTTTACTTTTATAAAATAGTAATCGCCGATATTAAAATGTCTCAGAATTGTCTTACCCTTGTATTTAAAATACTTCATGGCATGCACAGGAAGCTAATGATTTTTCTTGGGCAGACCAGAACATTCCAGAAAGCCTGTTTTATAACATTATATACACCTTGTAATGTAAATATTAGTTAACTCCTTCGTACACGATCAATGAATGTGTATGGATTGAGCAAACACAGTGCACCTGTGCGTGGAGTAGCCACTTATCGATCGTTATGAAAACAATATAACTCAGAACTGTTTTTACTCATTTAAGTAAACGCCGTACGGGGGCTACGAAAAGAATGTAATTCTACTCATGTCTAAGATTTTAATATAAGACATTTTCGTATTTCTTACCTTATCGCAAATTTTTCTTTCTATTCTGTTTTATTTTTCTCTTCTTTAGGGGTGTCACATTTTAGAGTTTCGATTTATTACTCGGTCTAAATTTACAGCATCTGAAATGATAAAAAAAAAGTTGAGATGCTTGATGATTATCCGCAACCTTCTACTGACATACTTGTGTATATTCAGAGTAGCCCCAAATAACTTAAAGTGTGTGTCTGTACATCTTCATAAGCCAAAATTGATTGACTGGGCTCCTTTAGTCACCTTACCAGTCTTGTTCCCATTAGGGTTCAAAGAAAGTAGTCAAGTGTCACAAGGAATGTTCAGATAACTCTTTCTATGCCAAGCTGACATCTCAGGAATTCTGGGACGCAGTCGAAATTCCAGATTTGTATTGCAAGTACTTCACTATAATTTCAGTTCAGACTGACAATTTTGTCACAAATACTTCATTAAAAAGAGTAATATGTTCAGTGGCCGGTAATCTTGCATTTTTATTATTCATCCTGTATTGATCATTTTCTCGTCCTCCTCTACAATACTTGAAGCAAAAGCAAAGTTCATCCATTACGGCTTCTCTAATGTGAGGTATATTATGGTAAAAAAAACGTATACATTTCTCTTTAGATGTCTATATGAACGATATGAATTCACTGGGGCAACACGAAGAATTTTGATAAAATTTTAACATAGACTCAAAAGAGATATGCATTTGAGGTCTCAGAGTTGATGTTAGAATTATCTCATATAGTCTTTCTTATAGCCATCTTACATGTGATGTAACCGTTATGTCAAAGAGTCTGCTATCGCAGTTACAAACCGTACACGTGATGTTACGTTAACGCAAAGAGTTTTTGCCGTCACAGTTACAAATCCTCTTACATGTGATGATACCGTTATATCAAAAGAGTCTTTGCTATCGCAGTTAAAGCCATTTTACACTTGATGTTATCGTTATCTAGGAAAGTCTTTGCTATCGCAGTCGTCAGCCCTATTACAGGTGATGTTACCTTTTACTCAGAGTATTTGCGATCGCAGTCACAAGCCCTCTAACACGTGATGTTACCTTTATCTCGGAGTCCTTGCGATCGCAGTCACAAGCCCTCTTACACGTGATGTTACCTTTTTCTCGGAGTCCTTGCGATCGCAGTCACAAGCCCTCTTACACGTGATGTTACCTTTATCTCGGAGTCCTTGCGATCGCAGTCACAAGCCTTCTTACACGTGATGTTACCTTTATCTCGGAGTCCTTGCGATCGCAGTCACAAGCCCTCTTAAAGGTAATCTTACCTTCATCTCGGAGTCTTTGCGATCGCAGTCACGAGCCCTGTTACAGGTGATGTAACCTTCATCTCGGAGTCTTTCCGATCACAGTCACAAGCCCTCTTACTGGTGATGTTACCTTTATCTAGGAGTCTTTTCGATCTCAATCACGAGCCCTCTTACAGGTGATGCTACCTTTATCTCGGAGTCTTTGCGATCGCAGTCACGAGGCTTCTTACAGGTGATGTTAACTTTATCTAGGAGTCTTTGCGATCGCAGTCACAAGCCCTCTTACAGGTGGTGTTACCATTATCTCCGAGTCTTTGCGATCGCTGTCACAAGCCCTCCTACAGGTGATGTTAACTTTATCTCGAAGTCTTTGCGATCGCAGTCACAAGCCCTCCTACAGGTGATGTTACCTTTATCTCGGAGTCTTTGCGATCGCAGTCACAAGCGCTCTTACACGTGATGTTACCTTTATCTCGGAGTCCTTGCCATCGCAGGCACAAGCCCTCTTAAACGTGATGCTACCCTTATCTCGGAGTCTTTGCGATCGCAGTCACAGACCCTCTTATAGGTGATGTTACCTTTATCTCGGAGTCTTTGCGATCGCAGTCACGAGCCCTCTTAAACGTGATGTTACTGTGTCTCGGAGTCTTTGCGATCGCAGTCACGAGGCCTCTTACAGATGATGTTACCTTTATCTCGGAGTCTTTGCGATCGCAGTCACACGCCCTTTTACTTGTGATGTTACCTTTATCTCGGAGTCTTTGCGATCGCAGTCACCAGCGCTCTTACACGTGATGTTACCTTTATCTCGGAGTCCTTGCAATCGCAGTCACAAGCCCTCTTAAACGTGATGTTACCCTTATGTTGGAGTCTTTGCAATCGAAGTCACAAGCCCTCTTAAACGTGATGTTACCCTTATCTCGGAGTCTTTGCAATCGCAGTCACAAGCCCTCTTACAGGTGATGTTACCTTTATCTCGGAGTCTTTTCAATCGGAGTCACAAGCCCTCTTACAGGTGATGTTACCTTTATCTCGGAGTCTTTGCGATCGCAGTCTCAAGCCCTCTTACAGGTGATATTACCTTTTTTTCGGAGTCTTTGCGATCGCAGTCACAAACCCTCTTAAACGTGATGTTACCTGTATCTCGGAGTCTTTGCGATCGCAGTCATAAGCCCTCTTACATGTGATGTTACCTGTATCTCGGAGTCTTTGCCATCTCAGTCACGAACTCTCTTACAGGTGATGTTAACTTTTTCTCGGAGACTTTGCGATCGCAGTCACGAGCCCTCCTACAGGTGATGTTACCTGTATCTCGGAGTCTTTGCGATCGCAGTCTCGAGCCCTCTTACAGGTGATGTTACCTTTATCTCGGAGTCTTTGCGATCGCAGTCACAGGCCCTCTTACATGTGATGTTACCTTCATCTCGGAGTCTTTGCGATCGCAGTAACGAGCCCTATTACAGGTGATGTTACCTGTTTCTCGGTGTCTTTGCGATCGCAGTTACGAGGCCTCTTATAGGTGTTGTTACCTTTATTTGTGATGTTACCTTTATCTCGCTGTCTTTGCGATTGCAGTCACATGCCCTCTTACAGGTAATGTTTCCTTTAGGTCGGAGCCTTTGCGGTCGCAATCACAAGCCCTCTTACAATTGATGTTACCTTTATCTCAGAGTCTTTGCGATCGCAGTCATAAGCCCTATCATAATTGATGACAAGAGAGTAATACTATATAATATTTTTTTTTATTCACTACTTTAAAAACAAATTAGTTTTCAGTATGGTATATAAAACGGGAAAATAAATAACAATCGTTAAACTGAGCATTTTTAATGCTGCATCAGATTGTTATCATTTAATTTTTTTAAAAAGTATCTTGTATTGTTCATTGTCTTTAGATGACTCATTTCGTGTCCTCATTTAAAAGACTTGAACTGCAAACCATACTGATTCGAATTTATGGACTGGATCATATATGCACAGATCAAGAGCAATTATTTGCCTTTTCCGTCAGGACTCGCTAAATCGACCTTGATATAAAGATTCAGATCCCTCCTACCCCTTTATCAAGCAAACAGCATAAACCGTTTAAGAAATTGCTAGGAATCGTGGGAAGAAAAGGTGCAATACAACACAGTAACTCAGTTTATGACAATATCGGATTCAACGAAATATCGCTTATCACCATTGTTACAATCAATATACTAGCCTTAAGTCGAATCCAACTGCTAACAACACAGACCCTGATCTGCCGAAGCATAACGCTCCAGCAGATAAGGGTTTACGTTGTTTGTTCTACTGATTACTCACAACAAATGGCAGAGACCCATATTTACCGACGCATTATGCGAAGGAGATCTGGAACTTTCTTGTTTGCAGTAGTACTCCACTCATGAGCGAGTAAATACTGTGCCAATGAACAGAATATATGAACCTACTAAAATTGCATTCAGATACAGTCAACCAATGTTGCAGATGAACGAACGGTTTTAAAGACTCTATGGGCAGTAACCCACTTTGATAAAGTTATATATTTTTTCCTGTTTTTATATAGAAGAAAGAGATACTAAAGCTTCCTACCGATTAGACACATAATAAATGACAAATCTGCAGCTAATCAAAGTCATTCTCATTGAAGTTTTTAAATTTCATAACGATATTTTGTTTCTATAGATATTCATATAAAATTAATATGCATAAGTAAAAGAAGAATTGACAGACAATTTCCGTAAGACAAAATTTATGAATGCATCTTAACGTCAAGAAATCAACATTACCATTTCACCGATTAAATATTCATGATATCCCCTTTTTTTATATGATAGTGTGATTGCAACTATTTGAGACTTGTGCATGAAAGTTTTTAAAAAAAGACACGGAGAAAGTTTACACATGGATGAATAGTGAAATGATTTTTGCAAATGTCATCATTAAAAAAGTATCATCAAGCGTAAGCAACACCTACGGTGTATTTTTTCCTCGTTTATGTATCGTTTAGCCACAAGTTATGTCAATAATGCCTAAATAAATCCACAATTTTTAAATTACATTAACGTACAACCTTATACAAGCTTATAAAATATTTATGTGTTATTGCGAATTCACCTTTTTAAGCGGGGTCTAAATGTCCGTCGATTTCTTAGCTGCCACAAACCAGGAAATTAAAGACCAAACGAATGAGTCAGATCTTTTATATTATACGAGTCTATGCTTTTAAAATAAGCAACAGAAAAGAGTGTGAAGACAACAAGCTTTGTAAAATTTAGCATATAATTTATTTCCCTAGAATACAAAGTGAAAAATTAAGCAAAAAGAACTTACGGTTTTACGAATTAAATCCAGAAATAATCCAAGAATTAAAAAAATAGAAGTCCTAGTAATAAAAAGTATTGAATGAAACTGAGTTCGAGTCCAGATGAAATCCAAAATGGAAGGCGATGATGTCTGTTATGGTCAGCGAAGTGCTGCTGTGTCAACAGTCCTTTCTTGAATCACAGAAAGTATTATTCCAGTGTTGAATTCAGTTTAACTTCCAATAAATGTCTTTATCCAAGAATATTGTCAGAGCACTTACGTATTTCCAGAGAAAAGAATCACTTGAAATCAATAATGTGTGTGTGTGTGTGTGTGTGTGTGTGTGTGTGTGTGTGTGTGTGTGGTAACAAATCCAGATTTAATAATCCACGCTTTCCAAAATTTGTAATGTAGCAGTCAGAAGTCGTCATTTGTTGACTGAAGATGTGATTTACCATGCCTGTAGCTCGTGATTTACTAATGTTAATTTAATTTCAGTTATGTATACATTCATTAAATAGTATCGCATTTTGTTTTACGACAGGCTTGTTTAATTAAAAGCAAAATAACATTTGTTTTCTGATTTTCTTCGCATTATCTCAAATAAGAGGGAAACGAATATCGTGATCATGGTAACACAGGAGTGTAAATGAGATTGAGTAGGCCTAATTGGTGCACGCTGTTCCAAGATTTTTGCTGAAATGGATGCATGCAGAAATATATTTTCAAATCTTATGTCACTGTTGAATTTGTTAGAGCAAAGCAACTTTTGATATTAAAAATTTATATGACATAACAAAAAGAGCAATCAAATGTATATAAGTTAACTTATGCTTTGAAGTGCGTTGTAGATAAAATGATGCATTCCCTACAACTTAATTGGCCGTTGAACAAGAAAAGAAAGGTGGGGGGAGGGACTCGAGTGCCTCAGTCGCAGCAAGACATGCGTTGACTGTTTTAGACACGTGTTATTAGACCCAGGTGCCAGTCAACTGTATTTTCAATATGCGAAAAAGGGTATAAATATATCCTTTATTTAACATGGGAAATTATGAACTTGTACATTTTATAAAATGGCTATTTTATTTTTAAAAAGGCAAGGAAAAGCAAATTATGTTTATTTTAGTCAAATTTAGCATTTTGTTTTGCATTTTTCTTTAGCAGGCGCTTCAACCGAGACCTAACTGCCTTTGACGTTTGTACTATATATGCCTGAAACACACTTCTCAAAATGTATTTTTTTTTTCCTCAATTAAAGTCATTGCCTTCAATTTAACATTTCGTTTCATTTCATACGGATAAAAATATCATTTTAGAAAATCATCTTTATCTTCCTCTTCAGTTATGATAAGTGTGCCTGTCTGTGTTAAAGCCCAAACATCTCGATAAAGTTGTAATTGATAGCTGTCTGTGTCCTTTAATACAGTTCCAGAAAAATCAATATGTTTTTATTATTATTTCTATTTTTAAAATAAAATGTTTTGATTATCAGTTTCGTTTTGAAAATTGAATTTTATGGGACAACAAAATAATATTCTAATTAACGTCAATACCGGATCATGGTTTTCAAGTGTAACGCAACTTGTGCAATATGTGTTTGTTATGACATGTATGTCTGGATGACAAAGCTTACAAATAATGACTTCATGATAATGACTTTTCATTGATCGGTTAATTTATTTCAAATAATATCACGATAATAACTTCAAAGATTATGACCTTAAATTAATGTGTTTAAATTAAGTTTTCCTAGAGCAAACGTTGTACCTTTTGAGAGCACCATGTGATCAAAGATTTAGTGATTCAGTCATGTGGAAAGGCCTACAGTTCATGAAACTTTACGAAAATTAAAGTTGAACCTTACGGTCAAGTCCAGAGTTTTGACTTGCTTAGTTAATTCCTCGAGATAATAATGGAATGTTCCGAGATATATCAATTACCATCTTCTGTCCTTTCGAGAAGCAAGAGAACCTTTGAGATGAACATTCATTGCCATATTTAGCAGATGCCTCAAAACTATGTACATTGTTTTCTATTGCTTTACATACAGTCTCTTTCCTACAATCTGAAATCAAGTTAACTTCCGAGTGAGATGATTTAACATTCTTTAAGATGTCGTCAGTCTCAAATATCAGCTCATTTTGAAATAGTAAGGACTTTGATTCTTTTAAAATTTGATACACCATTGGTAAAAGCAAAGGTTGCGACAAGGTAACTGACCTGAAACTTTCCATGTTACTTGAGGCTTTGATGTAGGCTTGCTATTGGACCGAGAGATATTATTTGGAGTTGGGGGAAGTAGAAATAATAATACAAATAGTCATTTCCAGGTAGGGAAAGGTCATTTTTATCGTAGCTGCTGCCTAATCGGTCTGTAAACCGAAAAGAACAAAAGATGTGTGTCCTTGTTTTCGATATTGAGAAGTCATGTTCCTTGAAAACCCCGGTCGTGATATATCTTCTATCATCTACATTTATTAGATCTGTAACTTATCCGGAGTCATCTCCAACTTTCCGGTGACTAAACCTGTACTTATAGAAGTTTGCTTTCTTATTAAAGATTTCAAACTATCTAATTGATTATTAATGACCTTACATCAATTAGGTGCACCTTAATCTGCTAGAATTTCAAAGATCTGTTTTCAATTGCCTTCCACAGCATCTGTTTTCTATTATCTTCCACAGCATCTGTTTTCTATTATCTTGTACAGCATCTGTTTCTATTGCCTTGCAAGCATCTGTTTATACTGCCTTGCACAGCATCTGTTTTCTATTATCTTCCACAGCATCTGTTTTTTATTATCTTGCACAGCATCTGTTTCTATTGCCTTGCAAGCATCTGTTTATATTGCCTTGCACAGCATCTGTTTCTATTGCCTTGCACAGCACCTGTTGTCTAAGTAACAAAATAATTCTGAAATTAATTATATACTACTAATACTACCAGCACTACCATCCGTGCTACTGATACCGCTCATGGTATTTAATGTAGTAAAACCAGTTGTATAATTTACCAGTCGTTGCAACAATGAAACTTTCCATCATATGAGAAGTGACAAATGCGAAAATAAACTCAAAATGAACATTCCCAAATTTTAATTAAAATCGGGGAATTCAAATCAGAGTGGTAGGAAACAATGATTGAAAACAAAAACAACCAAGACATGGGCAAAATATTCCTTTTCTGGAATTAGAAAAGACAATGCAGTGATGTTTACTTATTGTCTGCAGCGGTGTCAGTTTTCCTTTTTTGATGTTCGTTATTTAAAAGCGCTACGGGGTATGGAATTAAATAGAAAGAAACTAAAACATAACATACGTCACTCTGAAATGAGTTAATTTGACAGAGTAGATATTGTACTGGTCTGGATGCAAAATTAATGCTGCTCATTCCACGTATAATTAGAAAGTAATCTTCCTTATTTGATTATCTCTTCACGATGTTATTAGAAGTTTGGATAAAGAGAATAAATGATGTGGACACAAGAATTCAAATGAAGTATCGTTGTAACTTGCATAACGAATGTAATTTATATAACGAAATATCTGAGCCTACACTTAAACAAGTTGCATCCTAGTATACGGAATGAATCTGATTCGATAAACATGCAGTAGTTAATGAATAGAGTCAAAAAGGAATAATTCGTTATGTCAAGAAAAAAAAAAATGATAAGGAATACTGCATTTGCACAGCACAATAATTTCTTCCTCTTTTGTGAAAAGAGTGCACCTTGGATTTAGCATCATTTTTATCGCTGACAAAAAAAAACAACAGTTAAGTAAAACACTTTTCACGATTTGCATGCAAGTATTTCGACCCAAAATAAGATGACATACATAAATCCATCCTATTGTTTGAAAAATGAAAGTATTGATATTGTTTGCTTAATTTGGTTTTTATTTTTTTATTTCTGATAGGTCCGATGCTTGATCAACCGTGAGAGACCATGCTTGTCTTAAAACGACCTAGACTTCATATTTTCATAAGGAAATGTAGAATGATAATTTATCCCAAAAATGGGAATATCAAATATCATATATATATATATATATATATAGTATATATATATATATATATATATATATATATATATATATATATAGTGAGAGTATATATATATATATATATATATATATATATATGTGTGTGTGTGTGTGTGTGTGTGTGTGTGTGTGTGTGTGTCGGAGTGAGAGAGAGTGTGTCAAAATAAAAGAAGAATGCTAAAAATGTAAAGGTGGAAAGAAGAATGCGGGGCACACGTAGATGTCTACATCTCCAGAAAGGGGAATTTTATAAAGCTATCCTCAAAGGTTTCACTGAAATTTATCCACGTTTAGTTTTTAAATGGATATTTTTTAACCTTGTTTTAGCAAATTGATCTTTAATTATAATGGAATGAAAAAACATAAATTCACATCAGATAAAAAACTCTTTCTCCATTCAAATTAGTCGTAGACTGGTATGATATGACTGTATTTTAAAGTCTGTGTTTCTTTTTTGTGTATTTCCCCGGTTGAAATAACCATCATTCTATATATGATTTCATGGTTCATTTATTATTCCTTGTCATCCGAGGTGGTATGGCCTAAGCACGTCATTGCAATGAATTCATTTGTTAAAGTGTTCAAAATGTTGATTTCATGACATTTCCTTCTTTCAGGAATTCAAAATTTTTTGCTCTTCATTGCTCGACAATTTTAATATTGGATTTTGAATTCAAGGAATTAATCTCTCTTGTTTACTACATCCCAATCTATCTGAAGATTATTTTTGACGCCAAAGTGCGCTTTTCATCTACTTGTATCGAAATACTTTAACCCATATACACTGTCAAGTCTCTGAATTGAAAAAAGAGTCAAAACGATTACTCCTGTTGGCGTTAGTAGCCAGTCTTCTTACTTTAATGTAGAGATACCTTGGAGACTCGCCATGACAAATTCCCTTGCCTTTTAGTTGATATTTCGTCCCAGACTTTGCAACCATCACCGCAAACACAAACACCCTCTTCAGACTAAGACAAGAGGCCACAGCCCAAAATCCTTTACATGGTTTGTGTTTCTTTCCGCTATAACTACAAGTATAAAGTTTGGTTGCAAAATATTTAAATTGTCACTGGTTGTAATTTTTGTGTGTTTTGCCTTTGATTCCTGCACAGGAACCCCAGGGGACAGGCCAAAAATTGTATCCCTGGTGCAGATGGTGACAACATGAACAATGTATTGGCCAAGTTTGGTGAATTTTCATACTTAGCTTTAGGAGATCCAGTCACGAATGTACAGTCGCACAGATAGGACAGACAGGCATCACAATATCCTCAGCCTATTTCGTAGGGATACTACAAACGAGAAGATAATCGAGTTATCGAATTTTTGGGTTAAGACATCTCCAAAGACACATCACTGGATATTCAAAATATAATGTACCAACTGGCTCACCGCATATCTATCCCTCGTGCCTGCTAGTGACCATGTACGAACATCTGCAACGATATATAGGACCGGTCTGGGTGGGATTCGATCCCGCGACCTTTTGTGTTGTGAGTCTGGAACTATACCATTTAGCTACCAATGATAGAGTAAAACAGTCGAAAACTGCTTTGGGAGAAAGGATGGAATATGAACGTTATAGGTCAGAGTGTGAACAGAGATCATGACACACGATGTACATCAATGAACTGATATAAATACTATATTCAGCTATCTCAACAAAAAACCTTATGCACAATATACGACAAATGGCTGATAAAAGAATCAATTCGGCTATCTCAAGCAAACTCCGAATACACGATATACAACAAAGAACTGATAAAAAAGCTATATTCAAATATCTCAACCAAAATGCACCATACTAATTGAATATTACACAAGGTCTTTATTATTTCGTTTAGTACAAACGTGTCTCTGGAGAAGGTAAATCGGTTAATAATGTATGCAACTAAATCTCGATTAAAGACCGATTTCGACAGAATGTATGCATGTATGCATGTATGTATGTATGTATGTATCTATGTATGTATCTATGTATCTGTGTATGTATCTATGTATCTATGTACTGATATATAAAGAGGATAGACTGAGTAATTGTTATGTGTATTTAATTTAATTGTTTGTTTGTTAGTTTTAAATTTTTTAAGTCCATTACATGTTATTGTAGTGTAACTTTGTTTACTGGATTTGACATTGTCCAGAAATTCAATTCAGTTCTGTTTGACCTGACTGTTATTTTTTTAATTTATTTCATTCATAAGCAACTAATAATAGAAACATTGTATCTAGTTCCTGGCCTCATTTCAAAATCAGTGGCAGTTTTGGTAAACAACTTTTTTTTTAATTATTCTTTTTTTAATTCTTTCTCAAAGTAAGTATCATTAAGCTAAATCATGGCCATACCTGGAGTACGTGATATGAAACGTGTGTTTATTGTTACAAACTTCTATTTTTTCTAGATGACTGACCCTAATACGGGAATCTGTTTTGCGTCTTAATTAGCATATAACTGTTGTTTTTGATAGAAGTTTGTTAGTCGGGCTCCAAACAATTGACATGTTAAGTTGTATTATGTTGTGATCAGTTTGAGCTGAAGTTTTATTTTATTGAATTCAAGTGATTATTTTCCCTGGAAATACATAAGTGCTCCTACAAAATTCTTGGATAGAGACATTTATTGAAATTTATACGGAATTCAAAACTGGAATACCGTATTTTATGTAATTTTTCCTACACGAAAAAATAATTATTAATTTCAGTGTACGAAAAATTATATGTAAAATAAATAATTGTCATTTGGTGGTACTGAACGTGTACGAAAAATAAAGGGATCGTACCAATACAAGTTCTACGGTACACACGCTACTCAACAACCTAACGGTACAAACGTACAAAGTAAACTATATTTTCTGTTTCATTCTGCTCTCAATTCAAGAATCTAATTACAATAAGTCAAAAGTACTGTTGTTATGAGAGAGAGAGAGAGAGAGAGAGAGAGAGACAGAGAGAGACAGAGAGAGAGAGAGAGAGGATTATGTCGCAGTGTGCAAGCTGGTCTGCATTTAGAACATATGTAGCTGTTATGCTGTGTAATATAGGCAAAATGATCAAGATGGTTTGAACATGTATAAGTTATGGGTATTATTTATTGGTAAATTGTACGCAACAACACGACCCCACATCGTCAAGAAATTAAGTGCAAGTTGTATGTTTACCGCAACAATAATCTCATTATCAAACTGAAATAAAAAATAAAGAACTTGAAATCAACGTTGAAGTTAATGCACGTAAGTGCGCACGCACGCGTGTGTGTGTGCGTGCACGTGCGCCAGAGAGATCAATCAAACAAAAATTTTTCAGTGTACAAAACCGTATTTATTCAGTGTAGTTGTGATTTGTAGCTTTTGCAAAGAGAAAAAAAAGACTATTTTCAGTTACCTGACGAGTGGGATAATCCTCATGTATTACGACCCTACTATATTCCATTAGGAATAAACACCGCTAAATCAACGGTTCGTTCTTGTTTTAATTACGATGTACATTGTTACAACAACCACATGGCTATGCAGTTATTTACACGGTAATTAAACATTCTTAGGGCTTTGGTTATTCCAGTTGAAACCAGATTGAGGGCAAGAATCGACTGAAGAGGTCAAATCAGCGAGGCTACCTGTAGGGAAATGAGGCTCTCTTTAGGGAAGTGAAAGTCTGTCAATGTGCTATTGAAGCCGTTGTCCATATAGCAGATGTTGTAAGGACAAGCGATCATATGCATTACTTGTTATTCGAACTCGCCAATAAAGATAATAGTGGTGTATATCATAGAACAGATTTGCAATAAAATTTTAATTATATCCAAGACAAAACAGAACAAGCACTTAAAAGATAGTATATGTATATATATATGAATCGATTTAACGGAGTCCGTGACTTTCAAATTTACGATGGAAAATGACAAGGTTTTTATATTTTATGTTTGTATGACTAATGAAACAATAAGACTAGTTGACCAATGGTCTGTGGTCTTCACTTTAGCATGTACTGAGATATAATTTTTGTTGGATAAGACAACATCAAAGGGCTTCCGAACTCGTTTTAAAATGCACGTGGTGTTTTGTTACGGTGACGGACTTAATAAGGAGAACTAATTAACGATAATATTTAAAGGTATGGTCTGTGAAGTCCTTTGTTCATTTGTTAATAAACACCAGTAGATATCGTAATGACAATAAGAGTTTATGCACATGGGCGCCCGCAGGATCTTTTACAAAAATGGGGGGGGGGGGGTCAGTCAGTCACGGCCAGGAGAGTTAGTATAGTAGGTAGTCTGAAACTAAAGCTAATATTTACTAAGCGTTTTGAACAGAATCTTGTGACATATTTTCAGCTTCATTTGCATGATTAAATATAGATATTGCAGTATGACCCCCCTTGACCTATGCTGCGGGCGCCCATGCTTATGCCTCAATCATTATATTTTCTCACCAACAATTAATCATTAATTTTTGTAAAAACAAAATGGGAATACGGTATTTTCGATCTTTCTTGCAAACGTAAATTTTCTTAGTGGAAATTTTATGTTCGATAATTTAATTAATTTTTCAAATAATACAAAATGATATGTACGAAAAATTATGATACATTTAAATAATTATTATTTTAATACTGGATTGTGTATGAAAAATTAAAGGGTACGAAAAAATACATGAAATACGGTAATATTTTCTGTGATTCAACAAGAAACTGTTAACACATCAGTACGACGCTGACAACAACAGAAGTCATCGCCTTCCATCTTATATTTCATCGGGATTCGAACTCAGTTTCATTCGGGAATTTTTATTACTAGGACTTCTATTTCTTAATTCTTGGATTATTTCTGGATTTGATTCGTAAAACCGTGAGTTCTTTTTTCTTAATTTTTCACTTTGTATTCTAGGGACTTAAATTTACAAAGCTTGTTGTCTTCTCTCTTTTCTGTTACTTATTTTATGAGCAAAGACTCGTAACAGTAATACGCTGTCTTGCATACGTATTTGTAAAACAGACATGTGCCTCCGACGGCCTGCGATCTGGTTTTATCCGCTTTCTTATACCATACGATGTGGCTTTCAAAATCACTTATCTGGTCCCATCCCTGGTGGAAGTTGCAAAATCCGTGTCGTAAAGAGTCAATTTATGATTTTAACGAAAGACTGATCAAGCGTTAGAACGGAGGACACAAATACATTGCAGTAAATGTGGGAATTGTTGCATCCAGTAATCCTATTTCACATGAAAATCGCAACAATGTAACGTTTAGTTTTGAAAGTGACATTTTAGGGTAAACATGTACTCTAGGCCTACTGTACTGTGTACCGTATCAAACAATGTGGCAGCATCACATCGCACTGATCATTATGTTTTGAAAAATGATTTTGTCGTTATAAAATGTTCTGTTTATTCGGATGGAAGCTTTTTCTTTGATTTATAGGTTGTAAAAAAGTACAATCTACTTTTACCAGTTTAACTTTGTTTGGGACTATATTTTATGCACAACAAATGAAAGGTGCACAGTCTGTAAGAATGAACGAAATCGAAATTATTCGTTCTTCTTTCCATCTAAATAATTTCCACTGAAATAAAAACTATGTGATAAAAAGAATCTCAAATGGGTAATGATTTAATATTAAATTTATGAAACTCGTTAAATAATGTCCGCTTTTGCTCGCCAAGGCTCGCAAAAGCTGGACATTATTCAACTCGTTTCATGAATTCAATATTAAATCATTACCCATTTGAGATCCTCTATTTATTAAATGTGTCACCATCAATGTTTGTAATAAACTGGGAGGTCACGGGTTCAAATCCCGGCCGAGTCATATATCTGCGTATATTCGTAACGGATTATTTTATGGTTAAATTCTCATAATATAACAAATAGTGTAAGAAACAATCAAGACATGTATTTCTATGGGATATGTACAGAACGAGTCATTGACTTAACTAGGGACACGTGTATTTCTATGTGATATCTACAGAACTAGTCACTGGAACAAGGAACACGTGTATTTCTATGTGATCTCTAAAGAACTAAAGCAACTAACGCAAATATATTTGTCTGACAGCTACCGATCAGGTCATTCACTTTAAACAACTAACACGTATTTTTATCTTGTGTCTACAGGATTGATCATTTACTGAAAACAACTATTTTTATGTGATATCTATAGAATAAGTCATTTACTGGAAAAAAAAGTAACACGTATTTTTATCTACAAAGCTGCTAGTTCACTGCAAAAAACTAACGTATGTATTTTTATCTGATATCTACAAAACAGGTCATTCACTGGAAACAAGTGATATATGTATTTTAATCCGAGATCTACAAAAGAGGCTATTCACTGAAAACAAGTGATATATGTATTTTAATCAGAGATCTACAGAACTGGTCATTCACTGGAAACAAGTAACGTCTATTTTATTTGATATCTACAGAACTGATCATTCACTGGAAACAAAAAACGTGTATTTTTATCTGATATCTACAGAACTGGTCATTCACTGGAAACAGTGGACTATATTAAAAGTGATTTTATCTCAGTTAATACACAGAAACTAACACAGAAACTAAATGCAGTTTCTTCTCCTACTAGGCTGGAAAAATATATGATAATACCGGACACATGTACCACTGTATTTTACAATTATATTTTAAAATGGTCTGCCTTGGTGATATGTGTAAGATGATGTACAAGAAAATCCCACATAATTTGTCGACACTTGCTTCAGCTCGACTTAGCCCTATTCGTCGGTAGAGTTTGTCTGGTGTTACTCTTCAGTTACAATGAGTGCATAAATACTTGAATCGATTAGGCAAACAAATTCGACATTTCTGCTTCATTTATTGTGTGGTTTTATATCTAATTTGAGAACATTGCACCTAGTACTACATTAGGAATCAATGAATATCTAAGAAAATAAAATATGAGTACCGTCGCCAAGTGGCATTTCAAGTATTGAGATTTTAGATGCATTCCCAGCAGGCTAGATCAAAGGTTTCTATAAATCAAAAGGCGTTAGCGCATTATGCGGTGCAACCGATTGATGAATCATTGTCTGCATCTCTGTCAAACTGTGTCTGTCGATATAGCTGCCTCTGTCAAACTGTGTCTGTCGATATAGCTGCCTCTGTCAAACTGTGTCTGTCGATATAGCTGCCTCTGTCAAACTCAGTGTTTGCAAGTTTTTTTTTGTCTAGGGCTGATTCGTGAAAGTGATTTACAGTATAATCGTAAATCTTGAAAAACTACTCACTTTTGAATCTTTTGTGGTCATTTTTGTATTACTTTTGTATAAATACACGTTAATTTTTATTCATATGTTGTTTTTTTCTGACTTTATGTGAACGAAAAGACACAAATTCGTCCGTTGTCTCATTGGAAATAGGTAAATTTCAAAATATCACTGTTCTGGTCACAAAAGCAAAGTTTTTGGGGAATAATAGCCATCTTCTGTACTTTTGAGACATAAGCAATTAGGAAATAACACTTACTACCCAGGAACAAAAAATAATTGTTACACGGTGTCATTAATACATTTGATCAACTTTAATGGGGAAACACAAAACAAAAAAATAAAAAAGTACCAGAAAATATTATGTACACATTAAAGATTCGTCCTAGCTTGTATCTTCCGGAGGAGATAATTCAGACGGACCAAAGTGTTTCCTTCACTTCAAGACAGTAGAAAGAATAAATAAACACAATCGTGTATGTTACATCGAGGGACGTATTATTGACTGCATGCCAGTACAAGGTTATGTTGCGAAATGCAAGAACTTTCATCATCGGGCAAAAGCTTTATTTGCTGTTTATTGTGACTTTCAATGCGTTTAAGTTAAACGTATGGTCAAGAAACTTGTCCTTGAGGAAAAGTATCAAAGTTGAACTTTGAAGGATACCAAGCACGAACCTTGTGGATTTTGAATATATTAAAATTAATTCACAAATGTTATGAACCAATCGTTTAAATAGGATCTAATTGTATAAAAGTATTTTACAAGTAGTTGGCTTAGAAGGCACAAGTAATCTATAATAAATTAAAACAGAAAAGCTAAACCCGTGGTTTTCACAGATGAAGACTAACATAAACATAAGTAATGAGATACATTTATCAAATTTCTCATGAAAAATAGCAGAACACAAAATTGACGTTTGGTAGGATAGTAGATATAATGTGCATTACGTTGGTTGTATAGAAGGCTTCCCCATCACTCCGTTAAATAAATTTAACAACATTGCTGTCCTAGGATCCAGCACTAGCACCACCATTTCATACATTGGGTTTTCGTCTTTCATTTTATTGATTTTGTTATACGGTATGTTAATTTAGGGATTCCTGAATTTGAATACTGGACCACTATACAAATTAAGTTTCAAAGAGATGATTTATCTAGTAGTACATGTTGGTTTGTTTGAGTAATCAAAGTCAGGTCATCAGGAAATATATCAGAAAGATAATTAGTTCGTGTTGCATTTTTCTAAGTTGTCTGGAATTAAGATGTGTTGCATTTGAGATAGAGGTGGATTAATCCCCGTATGAGAGGTCAACTGGAGGTTGAACAGCGACAAAAGCTACAACGTCATGTAGTAGTAGTAGTAGTAGTAGTAGTAGTAGTTATACTAGTAGTGGAACCTCACCAAATCTATCAAGATATTGGAATGAGAACAATTCAATACTCAAGTAGTTAAAAAGCCCCCTATATAAATACTCTGATATCGACTTGTTTCCATAAATTAAAAACAAATTCTGGTTACCATATTTGCCACAAGTCTCAACATCTATTGTACTTCTGTCAGTTTTAGTCTCATCTTTGACTAAATTCCATTACCGTTAAATGGGTGAATATATCGTTTATATGGAAAAAGGAGTATAATTGACCGAATAATGAGATTAATTTTAACCAGAGGAATGTGCATTATATTTTACCATTGTAATAAATAGAAGCAAGAACCTCACAGAGGAAATACTTATCTTAACAAATTAGCTGTTATTTCTAGATACAGAAATATGGTTGTGGGATCATATCACTTATTTTCTTTGGAGAAGAACATTAACTTTCATGAAGAACATGAAAGTACAACCTACATAAATGGTCCCAGAAAATGACGGCCTGAGAATAATTATCCGATTCATTCATTGCGAACAATGACTTCAGTTTACCTGCGCCTTCCGCAATACGAACCTTGTAATGGCATGATCTTGTCTCTCTGTCGGTTTGTCTATCCATCCATTTTGTTTTCGGCACAGTTTTCCTTGCTGTTTAGATCTTGGACCTTGATTAATCTTTGCAAATGTATTGCACTTGAAATAGAATGGCAGCCGCCTATCAATGTTTTAGCTGTTAAAGGTCAAAAACCAACTGAAAAAAAAAAGAAAATTGGTTTCATTGCAGTAGTTTTAATTTTACATTACATACCTTAATCAGACAGTAAAACCTACAAGAGACTATTTTACTTAAAGGAAGAAAGAGACTGATAGCACTGAGAAGAAGAACAGAAACTCAAAATACATGTAATTTCAGTGAATGCATAATTATTGGTTTGACAATGTTTATTCTTTCTCCAGAGCTGGAAATCACCATAAATTTAATTATTCTGAACTTATTGATTTGCATTGCATTGTTTTGACAATGAGTACAAAATGAAAACTACAAATTGGAAACAAAAGTGAATGATTATACACATGCTGGGGGTGGCGTGGGGTGGAGTGAATGTCATGGAAATGGTATATTGATTTCAGTATGATGGAGAAAAAAATTAATAGACTTCATTATCATGTATATAAATCAAAATATATCATTCTCAAGTTAACTGCAAGACACTTTTGAGTTATTTTAACTGATTATATGTCTGAACTTGGAAATCGGTGTCTCGACATCCATTATCTTTTTAAAAAAGAAGAGCAAGTACTACGGGTCATCGAAAACAGATTCGATAACACAGTCGCCAATTTCAGATAACTGGCATACATCCTTCCCAATATATTCGTTTGGGCTAAAAAGTAACCGGGGAATCTGTTAACATCTTGTTTTCAGTGAATCAGATAGAATTTAGCTTTTCGTGTAACATAATTGGATTTATGCTTTTATCTTATTATCATCCTTGATTTTTTTTAAAGAGATATAGCTGATTTATTTCAACCTAATTCGTTATGACCTGGATATCGTGCTTCAGCACACGGAAAATAAAATGCGTGGAACCTTTTCAGTCGCATGGTAATTGTTTCCAAGATCTTTAACTTGTCTATGGTGAGTGATTTCACATCAAAGTTTGTTTACTTTGGGCCTGTTAGAAGGTTTTTGGATCATTTATAGAAACTGTTAAAAGAGGTGGATGGTAGCTATAAATGAATTGCAGATGAAGTAATACTATGTGCCTAATAAACAACATTTCCTAGAAATGCTGTTCACTCAGGGTATTTTCGGTTTCGAAGAGCCAGAAAACACTTCAGCAGAAAATAATCCTGTAAATCGATTTCAACCCGTCACTGCTTAACACCAAATGACCTGATAAAATGATATCATTGCCAGTCTGAAGCTAAATCAAGGCTGCTGACGGTTTGAGTGGTGATATTCATTTTGTTTAATCTGCTCTCACGTACACTGTAATGAATTGCTTGTCTTTCAGTTATGAACCTATGTCCATCCAGTTTCCATTAACCGCAATCAGGTGAATGAAATGTTTCTATGGGAGCTGATGATGTTATTGACGGGTTACTGAACAAACTTCCTAGACGAGTAGTTTAATTGATATGTGGAAAAGTGTGGAAGTAATTGAAAATAAAATAGATTTATTTCTTTTCAGTATAATTCAAGAGGAATGTCTGTGCATTGAAATTGTATTTTAGTATCCAGGAAAATTAACAGGTGCGGTGAGAACCAGATTAACAGCTATATTAGGTTTCATCGGTTGATCTCTTTGTCCTGTGAGGACTGAGCGCAGATGGGGCCCGTTCCAGACGCTATTGGAAATCGATACAAACAATACAACCGATATAATATGATGTTTTCCAATGATATCATCGTAGCTATTTTATTCTATTAAAATTAGTGCAAATATTAATCTCAATGAAGAAAATGTATCATATTAAGTAAAAAATGTCAGTTCTAGTATTTCCGGAGGTGTGAAGAATGGTCAAGTGAGTTTGAAATGAATATGCATCAATGGACTGCATGAAGACTAAACACTTGGAGAAAGATCATAAATGAGATAAAGAAATCAGGGAATAAATAAGTGTCGACATCTCTGCCCTTAAACAGAACAGCATATTATTTTTAAGGTCTGATTCTGCTTTCACCGAGAAAACTGATCTTAAAATTCAAACTTAGATTCAGAGTGCTGAAACAAAACAATTTCAGTATGACTTCAGCTTCAAAAAGCAATTTTATTTTAGTTTATGCTTTCGTGTAAAACTAAAGACGTGCTTGCACTGAATAAAACTTTTTAAAAAGTTGCTTCATAAATTAAGATACCCTTTCCCTGTGTTGTTCCGTCTGTAAGATATAGTTTCAACAAAGAAAAGGATGATAAATTCCTTGCAAAAAAAAAAAAATGATCCCTTTTTTTTGGGGGGGGGAAGGGGGACGTATTTCATCCTCATATTGTATTTTTTCATCACATGCAATGACTGTTGAAGTTTACAAGATTTTGTCAATTTCTTAAGGTCCTTTATCATTCATTTAAAGGAATGTTTTGTTCTTATTGGATAGCACTATAAACTGTTGACACTATTTTGCTCGACACTCTGTGCAAAATTTAAAAGAAAAGGGTAGACGTAAAGCATAACTCTTGAAGTTATCCTATACGTTTCAGTTGAAAGACCTACGCAGAGGCCAGTGGAGCTCTTATTATAATCCGACTGTAAAATCATAGCATTATCCTTTTATTAGAATCTGCATTATCAATAAGGCTTCAGGAAACCAAATAATGCTTCACAACCTGTTCTTCTTTCGGGAATTAATGCTAGACACGGAAGATTACAAAGAATTACCTTTGCGTTTATAAATAAAACGCCGAATTAATCTGTTTAGGTTTCTGGTTGGTCTAATTTCTTAAGCAACCGAATTTTATATTTGTTGAATATGCATTTCGAATGGAATAATGGTATCGAAAACATAAACAACTTTACTGTTAAGCACTCTTGCACCAATCGCTTGATGTAATCTTGATTTGGTGACATCTATTTAATGCATGTCATAGATTTTTACTGTCAGCAGCGCAATATTTGCGACACCGAGTGCGACCTAGTTATATATGAGTAGCGGCAAACTAACTAATCGACACATTCATCAAATTCGTACGTCTTCCTCAGATTATGTACTAAAACTGACATAAGATATGGTGGTAGGGGTCTATCAGACGTGGATTTTATATATATATATATATATATATATATATATATATATATATATATATATATATATATATATATATATATATATATATATATATATATATATTGTTACGTGTAGGCTCGTACAAAAGTAACAAAAGAAAAGAGTGAAGCCAACAAGCTTTGTAAGTTTTAACAAAGTAATTTATTTCCCTAGAAAACATGGTAAAATATGAATAGGACTTACAGTTTGTGAATATAATCCAAACATTAATCCTAGAATTCAAAAATATAAGTCCTATCGCTAAACAGTTGTAACTGAATCCAGGTTCGAATCTCGATGAAGTTCCAATATGGAAGGCGATGACGTCAGATGAGGTCGTTGTACTGATGGCAACAATTCCTCGTTGAATCACAATTTATAATGTTCCCGTTTAGAATTCCAGAATAAATTTCCACTAAATGTCTTTGTCCCAGGAGTTTTATAAAGAAGAGTATTTGTGTGTTTTTCCAGCGAATATAAATTATTAAATCCACAAAATAGAAAAAGTCTAAATCAACTGGCATCAACATAAAAAGACACATTGAGCTCTAAAGGTGTAAAATACGACTGACAAATCTACTAGAAAACGTCTGTTTTAACCCACGATTTTAGATCACGTGCTGGCTCACGTGACTGGGCTACATGATCACTAATTTGGACAGCGCAGTAAAAAAATGCCATTTAGCACGTAGTCTAGAATAGCCCTATCTAAGAATCAGATTCTCACGCTGGAAATAAAAAAAAAAAGAAAGGCTGTTTACATCTTAGCTAACACGTGCGCCGAACATGACCTTGGTAATAGCAATAGTTTTCGCTTAGTGTTTACAAGCGTCTGAACCAAGGTGAGCTAAAAAATAGTGATAAAGTAATATTTTTGCGTTCTAATCAGGTCAAAACAAAAGACTAAAGTTTTCAAAAAAATCAAATCCCGTGAAAATAATCATTACAATAAAATGTAATGAAACAAAAATTAAAAAAAAAGAATTTAAAACTAAAACACAAGTAATTAAATTACATATACGTAACACTTCCCCCATAAAGGAAAAGAAAGATTTATATAATGAATAATATTTCTATACACGGGAAAGTGCATCTGCAATTAAATTGTCTTTTCCTTTGATGTCCCTGATGTCAAGATTATATTCTTGCAAAAAACAAACCCCACCTTAATAATCTTTGATTTTTATTTTTCATCTTGTCGATGAAAGTAAGGGGGTTGTGATCACTAAACACAACAACCGGAGAAGGGGCTGAACTAACGTAAACTTCAAAATGCTGTAATGCCAATATTAAAGCCAAACATTCCTTCTCGATTTTTGAGTAATTTCTTTGGTGCTTATTTAATTTATTAGAGAAATAGCACTCTGGGTGATCAACACCATTGCTATCTTCTTGAATCAATACTGCTCCAACCCCAACATCACTTGCATCAACAAATAGTTTAAAAGATTGACTGAAATTTGGAGCTGTAAGAATTGGCGCACTTTTGAGTATGGCTTTTAATATATCAAAAGCCTCCTGACATTTATCAGTCCAAAGAAACTTGTTTTTCTTGCTCAACAAGTTTGTCAGGAGTTCAGCAATATTAGAAAAATCGGAACAAAATTTCCGATAGTATCCAGCCATACCTAAAAATCGCATCAGCTGCTTTTTACTGACAATCACAGGGAATTCAGAGATAGTCTTGACCTTAGCATCTATAGGTTTAACTTGTCCATGTCCCACAATATGTCCTAGAAAAGTTACACAAGCACGGCAAAACTCAGTTTTAGATAAATTGATTGTCAGACTTGCATCAGTGAGTCTGTCGAAGAATTTCCGAATTGTTGCTAGATGTTCTTTCCAGGTATCGTTGTAAACGATGACATCATCGATGTAAGCATCACAATTATCTAGACCAGAGGTAATCATATTCATCAAACGTTGAAAAGTACTTGGGGAACCCTTCATCCCGAAACGCATTACTTTATATTGATAGAGTCCATCTGGAGTCACAAATGCCGAAATTTCCTTTGCTCTTTCCGTAAGTGGAATTTGCCAAAATCCTTTCAGAAGGTCAAATTTAGTGACTTATTTGGCATTTCCAATTCTATCAATACAGTCATCGATTCTTGGTAATGGAAATTAATCTGTTTTTGTCACATTGTTCACCTTCCTATAATCAGTGCACATACGGAAAGTTTTATCTGGTTTCGGAACAGGTATACATGGTGAACTCCAGTCACCTTTACTGGGTTCTATGAAATCGTACTCCAGCAAATACTGAATTTCCTTTTTCAAGTATTCATGTTTGAGAGGGTTCATCCTGTATGGGTGTTGTTTCACAGGTTTTGAATCTACAATTTCAACGTCATGAAAAATTTTGTTTGTCCTCATAGGAATATCTGGAAACAAGTGCTCATATTCAAATAATAACTGTTTAAGTTCATTCTTTCTTGTTGTTGCAAATGTAAAAGTTTCTGGTCCAGATTTTTCATAATTTCCGAATTCCGAAGATTTGTTGCTCCAAGATCAATAGAGTCCGATTGAATTACTTCACGTAAATCCTCAGTTGGAGGGACACGTACAACTAAATTAATTGCATGATTTATTTGGCTATCTCTTTCAATATACTGGTACGCCATTAACTTATTTAGATTAGTGTACTAATATTATAAGTTGACTCATTCATTTTCTTCTTTACTTTGCAAGGACCGTAAAATCTAATTTGAAGAAAATTTTGAAGAATGAGTAAGAGAGAATGAACTCTATTACAAGACTCAGATGTTCTCTCCATCAAAGTTCTGTGAAACCATAATTTTACTTGTGACTTGAATTGCTGAGTGCCAAATTCAAGCATAACAAGCTGGAAAATTCCAGACATAAAACTTGACCCTTGATCCGATTAAACAGATTTGGGAAGGCCAAATTGAGTAAAAAAAAAAACTTTATCAAAGCTTTTACTATGGTTTTGGTTTTAATATTCCGCAAAGGAATTGCCTCTGGGAATCTTGTTGATGCACACATAATGGTCAACAAATATTGGTTGCCTGACTTGGTCTTAGGTAAGGGACCAACACAGTCTACAATAATTCTGCTAAATGGTTCGTCAAATGCAGGAATAGGTTGCAGATGAGCCTTAGGTATCTTCTGATTGGGTTTCCTACCATTTGACAAGTGTGACAAAATCAGCAAAATTTACAAACATCACTTTTAATTTTTGGCCAATAAAAGTGAATCAAGATCTTGTGATATGTTTTACTTATCCCTAAATGACCAGCCAGGGGAGTTTCATGGGCCAAACTAAGTATTTCCTGTCTGTAAGATTTTGGAATTACAATCTGATAGTTGACCACTCGTCACCAGCAGGTACCTCGGGAGGTCTCCATTTTCTCATAAGAACTCCATTTTTAATGAAATAACAGACAGGTACTTCAGTGGCTTCAGTTTCACTAATGGCCCTCTGAAACAAACAGGAGATCTCAGGATCATTTTCCTGTTCGACGACAAGTGATTGTCGTTTGTCACTCTGATTAGATAAAAGAGAATGAGTAGTTAAAAGAGGATCATTGTGATCAATACCTTTTGATTGATCCAAATTAGAAGTGAAAGTGACCTCATCAAAAGCCTGACCAATACATGTGTCAGCTAAAGGAATATTTTCCTTATCAAAATCATTCTCAAGAGTTTTCGTTGACATAGCTCTGGTAACTGCACAAGCTGGGTATAGCTCAGGATATTCTTTTTCAATTGGATCAAGTTTCTGATCCAAAGAAGGCTTGTCAGTTACAAGTGGATTAACCACAACCTTGTCTCCAGCTAGGTCATTGCCTAGCAACAAATGAATGCCCTCAACGGGTAAGTTAGACACTATACCGACTGTCACAGGTCCTGAAACTAAGTCTGATGACAAATGTACAGAATGGAGAGGAACATTAACAAAGCCGCACTCTACTCCCTGAATGAGAACACTCTCATTAGAACAGGACTTCTCAGAAAAAGGCAAAGTACCTGATAATAAAGACTCTGAGAAGCTCCTGTATCCCTTAAAATTTTAATAGGGATAGGATTGGCCAAATCACCTAAGAGTGATATAGAACCCTTCGACATGAATGGTTCATAATTCTCCATAATAAAATCAGACTGGGGTTTATTAGACCCAACAAATGTATTGCTTTCAATACATGACTGTGACCTTGACCTCTTAGAAATAAGAGCATTTGGGATAGGTCTATCTTGATTCTGATGCCTATATTTCAATTTGAAGCAATCAGAAATAACGTGTCCTTTTTTCTTGCAATAGGTACACGTAGGAATAGACAAGGATTTTGAATCAAGTTTATCAGAAGCTTGATTTTTAAAAGTTGTGCCAGACTGAATTTTAGGAGGAGTCGTATTAGGCTGAAATACCTTTCTACCAGTCCTGCTGAGTGAATGATTTGACTACAGCAGAAACTTTATGAGTTAAGGAATACTTGTCAGCAGCAAAAGCAGCATTTTCCAAGGTTTCGATCTTATGCTGTTCAAGATGATTCTTAATGTCATTAGGAACACAGTTTTTGAACTCTTCAAGTAATACAGGTTGTTCGAGACTTTCATAGTCATGTTCAACTTTCTCAGCTAAGCACCATCTCTTAAATGACTGTTCTTTTTCTCTTGCAAATTCGACGTAAGTTTGTCCAGCTTCTTTTTTATAGTTCCTGAATTTTTGCCGATAAGCCTCAGGGACTAACGCACAACCCTTTAAGATACAGTCCTTAACCAAATCATAGTCAGCACTTTGCTGTACTGACAGAGATGCATAGATTTTCCGAGCTTTGCCAAAAAGGACTGATACGTATATATAATTAAATTGCTTGTGTGTTAGTTTCAAAATTCTTTTTTATTTTATTTTGTTTCATTACATTTTATTGTAATGATTATTGCAGAGATTCGAAATTCTTTTTCAGTAAATGTTGTTTATCTAAGACGTAAAGCGTGTTACATGAGAATTATTTTTAGTTAACTTAGTTCGTCTTGGGTTGGGAAGTTCGTAAACAGGAAGTTAAAATGATTGGTCAGTATCAAGGCCATACTTTGCTTGCGTGATCACTATGTGTAGACAACGTTTTTTTTATTATTGGTTCTTAAGTGGGGCTACATTGGTGTACGTGATAGATCTCTTGTAATAAGAGACCACATGATCTATCTCGCGAGACTGAAATGATGTTTTTAGGGTTTAAATAAGCGTTCTTAATATTTTTCTGTCAGAGTCGTTTTAAGATCTTGAAGGAACAAGGTGGTTTTTTTATTTGTTGCCAGATTGTTTGTTTTTCATCTGTTTTTTTGATTTAATAAATTATTCTCCTGGAAACTCAACAAGTAGACTTTTTTCTAAAAAATTCTGAAAGATAATAATGGAAATTTATTCTGGAATTATTCGGAAACAAAGACTGTGATTCAATTGAGGAATTGTTGATATTCGTACATGGACCACATCTGACGTCATTGCCTTCTATATTTGTATGTCGTCGAGATTCGAACCTGGATTCTAATAGAACTATTTAGTGATAGGACTTGTATTTTTTCATTCTTAGGATTAAATTTTGGATTATATTCATAAACCGTAAGTCCTATTTACCAATTTTTACATTGTTTTCTAGGGAAATAAATTATTTTGTTAAAATATAGAAAGCTTGTTGACTTTCACTCATTTCTTTGTTACTGAGTACGAGCCCTTGTCACGTAACAAAGAAAATTGGGTTGCTCGTCCTTGGATATAAGAATTTTGGTTAAATATTCCAGGAAATTGTTTTTTTGAAATTTAAATTCCCCTAGTTTCTAAATCCCAAGTACTATTTTACATTTTGTGTGAAATCTTAAGTGAAAACAACAGGCTTTCATTTACAATGTCATTAATAGTGGAAATGTTTCTTTCTAATCCAACACAGGAGCAGTTGGATAGTCTGAAAAAGATGAGTTGTTTGAACTTTCCAGAAAGTACGATCTTTCTGAAGCAAAATCTTCCTTAACGAAACAAGAAATTAAAAAATATTTTGATCCAATATTTGGTGGGGAAAGGTATTTTTAATAAAAGTGTTTTGGCATCAGTCAGTAAGTCTATGACCGACACTGACATTAAAGTAATGGAATTAAAAATGAAATATAAGATGGAAGTAGAGTTAAGGAAGCTCGAGCTTCAGAAAGAAGAAAAAGAGAAACAAATGCAGTTGCAATTTGAAGAGAAGCAATTACAAATGCAGTTGGAACAAAAGGAGAGAGAGACAGGAGAGGGAGAAAGATAAGCAATTACAATTTGAAAAAGAGGAGAAAGAGAGACAGGAGAGAGAGAAAGATAAACAGTTACAATTACAGAAAGAGAAGGATGAAAGGGAATTTCAACTTAGAATGAAAGAATTTGAGTTGGCAAGTGGCAAGTACGATTCCACTTCACATACAGATTCACGTTTTGACATTACAAAAAATATCAGGTTAGTTCCCCCTTTTTGTGAAAAGGAAGTAGACAAATATTTCGTTTATTTTGAAAAAGTTGCTGAAAATTTGAAATGACCAAGGAAGCATTGGACTCAATTATTGCAATGTGTACTTTTCGGAAAAGCCCGAAATATCTATGCATCCCTGTCAGTACAACAGAGTTCTGATTATGATTTGGTTAAGGAGTGCATCTTAAGGGGTTATGCGTTAGTCCCTGAGGCTTATCAGCAAAAATTCAGGAACTATAAAAAGGAAGCTGGACAGACTTATGTTGAATTTGCTAGAGAAAAAGAACAGTTATTTAAGAGATGGTGCTTAGCCAAGAAAGTTGAACATGATTATGAAAGTCTTGAACAACTTGTGTTACTTGAAGACTTCAAAAACTGTGTTCCTAATGATAATAAAAATCATCTTGAAGAGCATAAGATTGAAACCTTGGAAAATGCTGCTCTTGCTGCCGATGAGTACTCCTTAACTCGTAAAGTTCCTGTTGTAGGCAAATCATTCATTCAGCAGTCTACTGGTAGAAAAGTATTTCAGCCTAATACGACTCCTCCTAAAATTCAATCTGGCACAACTTCTAAAAATCAAGCTTCTGATAAACTTGACTCAAAATCCTTGTCTCTTCTACGTGTACCTATTGCAAGAAAAAAGGACACGTCATTTCTGATTGCTTTAAATTGAAATATAGGCATCAGAATCAAGACAGACCTATCCCAAATACTCTTATTTCTACGAGGTCAAGGTCACGGTCATGTATTGAAAGCAATACATTTGTTGGGTCTAATAAACCCCAGTCTGATTTTATTATGGAGAATTATGAACCATTCATAAGGGTTCTATATCACTCTTGGGTGATTCGCCCAATCCTATCCCTATTAAAATTTTAAGGGATACAGGAGCTTCTCAGAGTCTTTTAGTGTCAGGTACTTTGCCTTCTTCTGAGAAGTCCTGTCCTAATGAGAGTGTTCTCATTCGGGGAGTAGAGTGCGGCTTTGTTAATGTTCCTCTCCATTCTGTAAATTTGTCATCAGACTTAGTTTCAGGACCTGTGACAGTCGGTATAGTGTCTAACGTACTCGTTGAGGGCATTTATTTGTTGCTAGGCAACGACTTAGCTGGAGACAAGGTTGTAGTTAATCCACTTGTAACTGACAAGCCTTCTTTGGATCAGAAACTTGATCCAATTGAAAAAGAATACCCTGAGTTATATCCAGCTTGTGCAGTTACCAGAGCTATGTCAAAGAAAGCTCTTGAGAATGATTTTGATAAGGAAAATATTCCTTTA